>APFE030980709.1:5419-30028 GCA_000404065.3 Pinus taeda
CCAAAGAGAACCAACACTGAGAAGTGCTCTAGTGATCCTCCACACTGCCTACCTAGTTAGCATTTGAATAATCATGCAACTTCATATTTCCTGTAGTGTATCTCAATCCATGAGAGGTTGTGCCCTAAAGATATCTCAGAAGATTCTTGGAACCAATCTAGTGAGGCTCAACCAAACATGAGCTCACCATGCTAACTGCCAAGCATATATACGAACGAAAGTTCACCAAGAACATCAATGCATATGAGCTTATGAAACTCAAAGGAATTTCCCAAATCTGGTCCAGCATCACCATGATATAACTTCTGAAAGTTAAGATCCTCGAGGTAGTCACGGGCTTGCGGTGTACCATTCCATATCTGGAATCAAAATCCCTCTTACTTCTACAAGTGAGAGGGTCTGCACATGTCTGAAATAGGTCGTTTGTCAGAAGGTGCCGGTATGAGAGGTCTATCATCCACAACCTTCAAACAATGGTTTGGATCGACTTCACTTTTAGTGAATCTCAGCTTCATCAGACAACTATCAATCCCCTCATATTAGACCCCGGGTGTTTTACTTCAAGCCATAGAGGGCTTTCTTCCACCTATATACATGAGATTCCCAATCATAAATCTCAAACCCCTCGGGTTGTTCCAAACCTATGGACCTGCTACATGAGAGGAATGGTCCCCTTGTAAGATTTTCCTTCGGTACATCTTAGACATATACCTTCATGCTCTTCTTGAATTCAGGTATTCGAGTCACCATCTGACTCACATCGGGTAGGGCCCCATAAGTAGACCTCCGGTGTTATAGATGAGATATGTCATTGGACATGATCCCCAATGGACCATCCTGCAACTTGATACAAATTGTCAAACCCTAAACCCATGAGAAAAAACATCTTTGAAAAATCTATTTTCAAACACGTAACTTTCCATCGATGAATGCCACCTTCACACCTTTGACTTCCATTGCCAAAATGGACACCAGGTTCTTCTTGCGATGAGGTACATAAAAGAGATTTTGTAAACGAATTGAGTTACCCTCATTCAATTGAGGGGTAACATTTCCTACAGCCTTTCCGGGATAGGTGGCATTGGCTCTAAGTATAATCTCGTGATTTTTTCCATCTCTTACCGAATTCGAGAGAGCACCTTTCTATCTGATGAAGTGCCTTGAAGCACTATAATCAATAAGACAGATTCCCACAGAATCTGAAGGAGAGGGCCAATACAAGATAACAACATTTGATTCTTCACACTTGGGGCTCCTTGCTTTCTCTGAAGAGTCCGTCGTTTCCTTGATGACTTGCATTACCTGTCATTCATTTGACCATTGAAGATGTCCCCGGAATGATTGTTATCATCATCAAGTGACGTGTCCCTGCCTTTCAGACACTCCTTTGTATAACAGCCGAACTTATTGCAAATAAGGCATCTGTCTTTCTTTCCACCCTTAGATCCAGACTTCCCATTGAAGTGATATTTAGGTCATTAGAAACTTCTGATGCGCCATTCTGATAATATTCTCTGCTTCGACATCACCCTTGGTGAATTTGAAGAGGGATGAGCAATCCATTGATCCTTTTGTCTTTTCCTAAATGTCTCGGTGATTGCTTTTCCATTCTTGCTTGGGATTTGTCTTCATCTCAGCTCTGATACCATGTTAAATTTAGGTATGTTCTATGCTCGAGCCATTTATTTCAATTTTCACAGTTAGCTCAATATATTTTCTAGATTAGCAATCACATCAACATTAAAGTAAAATGCAGATAGAACATAAATATAAATTGCAGCAAAGACAAGAGGACACAAGATGTGGTGCTAGCCAGAGACAAACCCTAATGTGGAGAACCCTTCATCAATTATTCTTATATGTTCTTCAATAGTTCAACAGAGAGAGAGATAGTACATATACATCAAAAGTCAACATATTGACTTATCTAAATAAGAGCAGAGATCTTCTCTACGAAGATAGCATATGAGGTAGTTGATATGAGCTGAGTAGAAGGCATACTGCTTCCACTGATCCAAGGTGACTCCATCACCATGCTGCTCTTCACTGTGTTGCACTCAATCATCATGTTGGACCTCATTACCATGATGCGCACATCATATTGGTGCAGCATCAAGTTGTACCTTATCATCATACTGCACCCACCAGTGTTGCCTCATACTAAACCTCACCATCCCAATCATGCTGCATCTCAATGTAGCATTTATTTATCAATGTTGCACTACACTTCATCATGATGCCCATCATTATTATTTGTTTCATTAACAACATATAGGGCAACCTTCATTATGTCAAGGCAATCTAGTCTAACAGCCATCAAATCCTTGACTATGGTGTCATGGCCTGCGGCCTGACACACAATCTTCCTGTAGCTTCTAGGTAGCACAAATATGATCCTTGATCCTCTAATGATACCTCAACGGATCTAATCCTAAGCTCCCCTAATTCTGCCCTCCTAAATAGCCTCATTATCTTCTTGAAATAGCTTCAGAGCAACCTTATTTCCCCACGCTGAATACTCCTTCTAGTTGTTGTTGTCACGTTGTTCCCTTGGGGCAGATTCAGGCCTAATGTATGGACTTGTCACCCTCAAACAATAACTGTACCTTCCAGCAAACATTCCTTGTCTCAGCCTCCTCCTATCAGTCATATTGTCCTCTAAACAAACCCCAAAAATAGCCCTCAAATGTCCACGTTGTCCAGTCCTTTCCTTGATGTAGCTAGGGCTTCCTTTTGGACAGCGAAATAGGTTCTTTAGACTATGGATGGATGACCTTGGATTAGGTCTCTCTAGACTATGAATAGGGCTTTCTCTAGGCAGCAGATTAGGGTAGGTTTGGGCAGCGTATAGGAGCCTCTTTAGGCTGCAAATATAAGCTCCTCTAAACGTGGATAGATCTACCTTCAATGATCTATCTTTTGTTGTGGCTAGGAGCCTCTTTTGACTGTGGTTAGGGCATCCCTTTTTGTTGCATCCAAGGGTTGTCTCAAACCCTTTCAAAACATCGTATACGATTATGGCATGGATGCGTTCATCTAGGGCATGATAACGCCTGCAACTAGGGCATGATAGGACCATATTAGGTCAGTTGTTAGGCCTCCTTCACTATGCTAGATCTCCCTTCTTGGACTGAGGCTAGACCACCTTTTGTGTCTAGGGCATCATCCTCTAGGACTGCATTTAGGGCATCATCTTCTAGGACTGCATTTTTCCCTTAGAGATTCTTCTTTCCACTAAAACCAAAAACAAGTGGAGAAGAAGAAATCTCAAGAGAGTTGTGTGTAAAAATGACTTGCAAGGCACTTGTATTTATACCAAAACGTGAAGCACAAGTGGGGGCAATTTAGTTGCTGGCCGACCTTGACAAATTGTCCCATAACACAAATAAATTCATATCTCCATGAATACTTATCAGAATCGGATGAACTTTAGATCAATCCTACACCGATGAGAGGGATCCAAGAAAAATATCGGATGCCATTAATAAGATGACCCACATGGAGTTTGTTCCTAGTTTCCAATTTTAACAAATATAAATGTAAATATCAAGTTGGTTTCAAAAGAGGGAATTTCAATTTTGAAATTTAAATTTTTATGCCTCCAAAAGTTAAGTCGGCCCTACAAAAGGATCAATTCGGCCAACTCTCTTTTCACACCTAGTTAGGCTCCATGATTCCCTATATAAGGGCAACTTGATTTCCTCTTGGAGCAACCAATTCAGATGACTATCTCCTATTGTCTTTGTTCATGTGTGAGAATAAGAGGATGAATCTGAGGCATGAATCTGAAGTAGACAAAAAATTCAGGAGGTCGAATTTGTCTCTACTTGGCTAGGTTTGACTTGGGTATGTTTATGGTCAGTTTGACTTTGTTTTACTAGAAGATCAGGTTGTATCTCTTGTTTAGTTGGATAATTTCTCTAAAAAAAGGTTGTTGGGTTTTTCCCTAGAAAAGGGTTTTCCCAAGGTAAATGTTTGTGTCTCTTGTTTGGCTATCTCTTTATGATCCTACTGTCATTAATGTTTCTATTGTGGATATCTTCTACATAATTGCTTAATTATGAATATGAATATAACAATGATTAAATCATTAGAAGTAATTATCAGATTAGAAGACCATGAAAAATCAATAATGATCCCACCCTACCTAGTCACCCTTTCTCTTGTTCTAACATAGGGTTATTGAAGCAATTTTGGTTTTGGTTTAAGGATTGAACATTTTCCCTTGTTCTAGCATACAACATATTCTTTCAAGAAATTCGAAAGGTAGGTTTTGGTGCTCTCTTCCTTGCAGCAAATTGGCTTTCCTGAAGCATAATTGCGTGTATTATTCTAGGCAATTTTTGGTGGTATTTTCTGAGGCACTTTAGCTTCCCTGAGTCAAAATTCAGACCCACTTGAGGAAAATTTCGGACCTTTTAAGGTAGACAGTGGATCTCTTGAGGCAGATTTCAGACCCCCCTAAGGCAGATTGCGGACCCCCTGAGGCGGATTTCAAAACCCGCCCGGAGGAAGACTATGTATGTCCTGAGGCAGTGAGGCAGCCTGCGGACCTCCTAAGGCAAAGTTTGATCATTCCTTGAGCATGAATTTCAGTGGTCTTTCCTAAGGCAATTCTGTCAGTTTCTGAGGCAATTCGGCCCTTTTCCTAAGGAAAAATTCAGCAATTTTTAGACCTCTTGTAGAAGAATTAGAGTGCATTATTGAGGTCATTCGAGACAAAATTGTTTGATTCTATGTGACATTTTGTGGCATCAATGAGGCAACAAGATTAGGCTATACGGTAGACTAGTGATAGGTTCACTGAATTTTATAGTATTGTTTTACTGTGTTGGTTTGAACCAATGTTTCACGACTCGTACTCGTATAAGACTCGGCAAGGCATTGACTCGTCTACTCGTATAAGACTCGGGGACGACCCTTATAAGACTCGTCAAAATACTAAAAAAATTAATTAATTAATTAATTAATTAAATGTGGTAAATTTTAAGCACAAAATAGAAACTATTGACAATTCCAATCCTTATAAAAACCACAATATATGCAATAATTCATAACATCATCTCATATCTATAAAAGTACAACATAACATATTCAATTTTTGTAAGCAAAACATTTAGATACTAAACAAGAAAAGGACTCATGATTCCATAATTAAAATAAAAATGTCAGCAAGTTCAAAATTCAAATACATATGTCATAAATGATAAATGATTGTCTCATAACAATATTGTGTCTCATCACTCATGGACGACTACGCCTACAATAAGCCCTCGTGGAGCTAGTGCTAACATCATAATGTTGAAGCAACTATGAGGCTGGTGTATTTGGAGTCTCCATTTGAGATGGAAAACTAGAGAGATCTTCAGTCTCTTCATCAGGCCAACTCAAATCAGGGGCCTCCTCCTCCATAACCCAATCAAACTTTAAATCAATAGTATCCAATAAAATTGGATCTATATCCTTTGGTTGCACTTTTTTTGTCAACATTCGAAGGTTGTAGTAGATGAAAACCAACTTCTCCAACCTCTCATGCTCCAACCTATTTCTATTTTTGTTGTGGATGTGCTCAAACACTGACCAATTTCACTCACAAGAAGAAGCATTGCAGGGTTGACTCAAAACTCTGATGGCGAATTTTGGTAATTGTGGTGCCTTAGTGCCACAATCTATCCACTAATGAGCTGTAAAAAAATAACAATAAAGTTTATTAGTTTGCAATGCCAAACATATAAAAGAAAACTAGTAAAATTACAAGCTAAGTTCTAACAATTTGCACTTACAAGGCATTTTCTTGTCCTTGAGATGTTGGCTTGAGCTAAATCCAAACATGCTAGATGCTTCCTTGTACATATCTCATTGTAAGTTGATTTTGTCCTAAATATCTACATCCTAGAACATCTTCTCAATGCATATCATGACACCTCTCATCACCTCGAGGTCTCTTTGAATTCTATACCCTCATTATAGAATAAGATCAGATTGAGATATGCTCCTACTGCATGCAATGGTGAATGTAGTTGCCTGTCCCACCTGGAATCAATAATTTTCCATACATGTATATATTTAGATTCATTTCCCTTATAAAAAGTTTTGATGCCTCTTTGGCCCTGTCCATGCCCTCATAAATATATCCCATTGCAGGTTTCTCTCCATCCATCAATCTCAAGACTTTCATAAGGGGCTCAGTGAAGCTAACAATCTCAGTCACTTTGTCCCACAAACTATCAACAAAGACAGATGTTTTCACAAACATTTCTTCTAGTTTTGTGTTATCTTTCCAGAATACCCATTGTTGGCTACAAAAGATTCTTCTCAAGCTTGGTACTCATACCAAAGGCTTTGGAGGGAAAGAAAGTTTGTAGCAAACCTTGTGACCGCTGGGTGACTAAGCTCACCCTGCGTAAATTCCCTCATAAGGTTCAATACCCAAGCATGATTAAAAAATATACTTGGTAATATGCTTTCATTCTTGCACAATGTCTTGCACCCACTCCAACTTCCCAATGTCCTCTAGCACCAAGTCTATGCAATGGGCAGCGCATGGAGTCCAAAAAATGGTGGGATATTTGGCACAAAGCAACCTTCCAGTTGCCACATAATTTGTTGCATTTTCTGTGATTACTTGGACAACATTTGCAACCCCAACTTCCTCCACCACATCAGCCAACAATGAAAAAATCAAATGTGCATCTTTTACATTTGCAGATGCATCAATGGATTTTAGGAACATGGTTCCTTTAGGGAAAGCTACAACAAAATTGATTATTGTTCTAACCCTATAATTTGTCCACCCATTAGACATAAGTGTACAACCCGTAATTTTCCATGACCTTTTAATGCTCTCCATTTGTTCCTTGACACACTCAAGCTCCTCATCTAGCTCTTTCCTCGAAGTGCATTATAAGTTGGGGCTTTGTATCCAAGGCCAACACATGCAATGACATCCACCATGGGCTGATAAAAATAAGACTTTGCATAGTTGAATAAAAGACTGTTATGGTACCAAAACCTCCTCACTGCCATATCTGCCTCCTTCCTCTTCTTATCATTGAAACTATCCAAGGTTGGTTCAGATCCTGGAGTTGTACGAGGATTGAAGAAAGAATAGGTCATACTCTTGTTTGGCAAAGCAGTTGAAGAGGAGTTACCAATACCTAGACTTTGAAATTGTGTTTCACTCTGAGGCAGTGTTGCGGGGGAGCGCCCCCTCGCTCCCAATCCGCACTCTGGGCGGGAGCGACTCGGGAGCGGTTTGAGAGCGTGATCCTGAAAAAAAAAAATTGTGCTCCCTGCTTATTTCCGAAGCGAAGCAGGGTGCGTCACTCCGGGAGCGATTTTTATAACCCGGGAGAAATTAGGGAATTGTCTATTGTCACCAGAGGTCTATTGTCACCTTGGGAATCAATATATGCTCTACCAAAGCATTAATACATCTAGAATTGTGTGCATCAACACCTACATACTTATGGTTGGTCACTACGGAATTCTACTAATCCTTATTATCATCTTAATGTTTGTTAATTCTATAGTTTGGCAAGTTGTATATACGTTTGAGATCAAGTTTAAAATTTTCAAGGTCTGGTTTCTTATTGGTTTTCATCTTTTTAAATCATAAAATTGTTAATTTTTGGTATGACCTATGCTTAAGAGCAATTTACTTCAATTTCTTTACTAGCCCAATATCAATATCCAATTTAGCAATCACATCAGCATGATAGTAAAATGTAGATAGAACATAAACATAAATAGTAGAAGACAAGACAAGACAAGAGGACACAATATGTGGCACCAGCCAGGGACAAACTCCAATGCGGGGAAACCCTTGATGAGTTCTCTTATATTCTTCAATAGTTCAGCAAATGGATCGTACAAATTTACAAATTTGATAATTTATGATAGCAACAGAAAAGTCAACGCTGGTCAAACAGGAAAGAATTATTCCTCTAAGAAACTCGGTCAAACCCAGTCAACTTCAGCCTCCAATAGCAAACCCAAAAAGTCCAAAATAGTCTGAAAACATCAGTCAAAGTCTGTTCAACTGAAGTCAAACTGCAGCCAGTAACTAGGGCAATCAACACTGGTCAAACTACAAGTCATATCACCTTGGTTTCTATTCCCAAATTTGCAGCTTGCCAAGGAGAAGATGCCTCACCCAAAGCGTAGTCAAAGGGAGGTCAACGTAGCCCAAAAAACAGCCTTCTAAAATTCGATCAACACAGGTCAATGTAGTCAAATAGCCAAACAGAAAATTTCCTTCTTCCTTTGCACGTGTGAGAGATTGTTGCCCAGATTAGTGTACCCAATCAAGTGAGGAGACAAAGATGTGATGAGATATGAAATAATGCCTTGAGGTCTCCTCCTTTTATATGCAACGTTGATGATGATCTAGAGGCAAAAATGTATGTTTTGTTTGCTAGCCGACCTTGACAATTTGTCAATAATACAAATAAATTCATATCTTAATTTTTACGTCAGAATCGGATGATCTTTAGATCAATCCTACACATCTCGTAAAGAGGAATCTAAGAAAAATATCAGCGTCATAAATAAGGTGACCCATATGGAGTTTGTCCCTAGTTGCCAATTTTAACACTCCCTCTCAACTAGGAAGAACTCCATCTACCAGACGGTACTATCTCTGCCATCAATGCACTGCTTTGTTGAGCTATAAAGAAGAAGAAGTGATCGAGAATGTATCATAACATTCTCTATTGACCCAAAATTAATCCCAGATAAAAGAGAGTGTCTCATACCACTCTCACTGACCCGAAGTCAGTTCTAATTGATCCAAGATCAATATCGATCATCCTAGCATAGGGAGTACGGTAGTACACGATGCATCCATCGGTAGTACTATGGTCCCTATCCTCATTTCCCTACTCATTTTCCAGATGAGAGGTACTTCCCATGAGTCCTAGACTGCATGGGTAGGATGTCTCAGTAGGAGAAGGATGAACCACTCATCCTGCCTACATGTCGTCACGGGGTATCACAAGGGAACACTAAACCACTCACCCAGTGGTTGCTTATCACTCCAAGAAGTATGTTAAGCCCCCTAGAGCTCCCAGAGCTCAATGTCCATATCATACAGAACCCTCATAAGAGGGTCTCTCCACGACTCCTAGTCGTTCTTGGAAAGTCAAGAATCTGACCTTTCCTAGGGGCTTTGTCGAAATACCTACTCATCAGTCCCAATGTGATGGAGCCTTATTGCTCCTTGTTGTACCATATCCTGAATAAAGTGGTACCCGATATCAATGTGCTTGCAGCGATCATGAAATACAGGATTCTATGATAATCGAATCCCACTCTAGTTATCGCAGAGGATCACGGTGGTACCTAGCACATGTGCAAACAACTCACTGAAGAGCTTCCTCAACCAGACAACTTCACAGGGGTCCATACTCGCAACTATGTATTCGACCTCAGCAATGCTCAAGGCAATCTACTTTTGCTTCCTGCTCATCTAAGATATCAAAGAAGAACCTAAAGAGAAACAACACCCAGAAGTGCTCTTGCGATCCACCATACTGTCAACCCAATCAGCATCAGAATAACCATGCAGCCTCACATCTCTGGCAATGTATCTCATTCCATGAGTGATTGTGCCCCGAAGATATCTCAGAAGATTCTTGGCACCAATCCAATGTATGTGATGAGGCTCAACCATGTATTGGCTCAATGTATTATCTACAAAACATATATCCGGATGGGTATTCACCAAGAACATCGTCACTCCTATGAGTTGATGATACTCAAAAGCATTTCCCAATTCAAATCTGGAAGCACTACCACATAACTTCTTGAAGTTAAGTTCCATTAGGGTAGTCAGAGGCTTGCAATCCACCATCCCAAATCTTTCCAATATCTTCACAACATATTTTCCTTGAGATAGGAAAATTTCTCCTGGCTTTTTCCAAACCTCCAACCCTAGTAGTGCATCATCCCTAGGTCCTTCATCTGAAATTCAAAAGCCAACTCCCTCTTACATTTGTGAATGAGAGGGTTTGCACTTGTCAGAAAGAGGTCGTCCACATAAAGTACCAGTATGAGAGGTTTATCATCTTCAACCTTAAAGTAAAGGTTCGGATGGGCTTCACTTCTAGTAGATCTCAGCTTCATCAAATAGCTATCGATCCTCTCATACCAAGCTCGTGGTGCTTGCTTCAAGCCATAGAGAGCCTTCTTCCACGTGCATACATGAGATTCTTGGTCATGAACCTCAAACCCCTAAAGTTGTTCCACGTAGACTTCTTCTTTGATCGAACCATGCAAAAAAGAAGTCTTGACATCCATCTGATGTAGGTTCGGGTATGATCAAGCAGATGGTGGTGTATCGTGCAACGAGTGCAAATATCTCATTGTAATCTACACCTTCCTTTTGAGAGAAGCCTCGAGCAACAAAGCGAGCCTTGAACATTTATGCACTTCCATCAGCTCCATGCTTGATTTTGTAGAGCCACTTAGAGGTGACAATCGATTTGTCCTGGGGTCTAGGGACCACATCCCAAACATCATTCTTCATAATAGATTCGTACTCTTCATTCATAGCAGCCTTCCATACTTATTGCTTCACGACTTCTTCAAATGATGAAGGTTCACTTTGAATGATAGTGTTGATGATGGTTAAGTATCCTTGATACCTGTTTAGCTTCTTGCTCTCACGGAAAGTCCCCCTTAGTGCAATATGTATCTCAGCGTCTTTGAGAGTCTCCCTAAGCCATGAGGGTCTCCTCTCGGAGGAGGAGGGCTCTTGGGTAGGAGGATCAATAGGATCCATAAGTTCATCAACATACGGCATCATCTCATCCTCATTTTCACCCTGTTTTCCGGTGTCAGCTTCTTTCTACTTCCTTGGGATAAGAAGGTTGTTAATCTTGTTGAGGACCATATCTTCCTCAAAGGTGACATCGTGACTTATCGCAACTTCCCTTTGACTAGCCACATAAATTCTATAGCCCTTACAATTTTCACTATAGCCCACAAATATTCCTTTCTTCCCAGATGCACCCAATTTTATTCTTTTCTCTTTCGGCACATGAAAATATACAGGACTTCCAAAAATTCCAAAATGAGAGACATCGGGTTTCTTACCAATGAACATTTATTTTGGAGTCTTGGAGTCCAATGCTTGATGAGGGCATCAGTTTTGAACATACACGGCGGTATTCGCAGCTTCGGTCCATAGAAACTTCAGAATACCTTGATCATGAAGCATGGCACGAACAACTTCTGCAATAGTATAATTCTTCCTTTCAGCCACGCCATTCTTCTCAAGAGTGTATGGTGTTGTGGTCTCCCTCTTAATTCCAGCTTCTTTGCACTAATCATGGAATTCATTTGATTCATACTCAGTCCCATCATCAGTCCTCAATATCTTGATTCTCTTCTTGGATTGGTTTTCGATTTCGATCATGGCTTTGAAGTGACGGAACCAGGTGAACACTTCATCCTTATTTTTCAAGAAGTAGATCCAAGTCTTGCGAGAATAATCATTTGTAAAGGTGAGATAATATAAGTATCCTCCCAAAGAGTTTACGAGCATCATACCAGATATGTCGAAGTGGATCAACTATGATATATCTATGGTCTTGCTAATTACTAGAGGGGAATGGTCCACTTGTAAGTTTTCCTTCGGCACATCCCGAACATAAACCTTCATGCTTTACTTTGAACTTGGGCATACCTGTCACCATCTATCTCACATCGGGTAGAGCCTTATAATGAAGGTGGGAAAACCTTCGGTGACTAAGTGGAAGGATTTCAAAACTCCCATAACATCCCAATTCTACCCTATCAAGTATGTGGGAGCACAATGGATCCAATGGCATTACTTCCGGTAGAAGCATGGGCAAAGTGTACAGGAGTACACTGCCAAATTTAGGAAGATGGAAATTATGCTAGGTATCTCCCCAAAGAACTCATATGTACTCCTCAAGTATCTGGAGGGTCTACACAGCCATCTGTTGAAGCAAGTGATGTTATTCAAACCCAAAACACTGGATGAGGCCTCTTTGTAGGCACAATACTTGAAGAACATCACCCTAAAGAAATGGAATAAAGTGGGTCAAAGTAGAAGGAGCACTAGGAAGCTTACAAGGAAGGGAATAAGAAGTAGAAAGGGAGGGGGGAGACAAAAATACAGCAACCACAACACACATATGCAAAGATCCCAACAACCATTGCAATCACTATAACATTAATAGTAAAACTGAGTAGAAGCCTTGGAAGTTGCATCATGAGCTCAACCCAAAAAACCAAAGAAAGATGCTAAGAAAAATCCCATGGCCACAAAGTAGACTAATCGGGTGGAAAGCGACTCGGATGTGGATGAGAAGATTGTTTGTACATCAATGCAGAAGGGGGTGAATCTAAGTAAACTTTAGCAACAGTAAGAGAATGAAATGACGAAACTACTCCATATAAAGATACAAGTCAAGAAGACAAAAATTTATGCTCTATTCAACTCATGATCACAAAGACAAAGATTTTTATAGAAGTGTAGTTATATGCAAAGTGAAATGGACTTGTCTAACAAATCATGGTAAGAGGACTTTCTACAATCCTAGATTAATTGTTTGCAAGTGGCCAAGAATAGACTATGAGAGAGAAGATGAGATGATTGGTATCTACAAGCCTCATGCCACAGGGTTACAAAAGACAATGGGAAGCAACAACCAAGGCATAGGTTGCATTAGACAATAGCTTATTGGAATTGGAATATCAATTAACAAAAGGATGGAGTTGAAAACACAAGGAAAAATATTAGTCCAGATGAAGGATTGAGTTTCCTATAGTTCAAGGAGCAACTAGTCAACAAAAGACACTTTATAGGCAAAGGACAGCAACCAAGGGAGTTGTCCATGTTAATAATGTAAATTCACCTCCACCAAAGAGAAAGAATTAATCATGTGGAAGCTATGACTAAATTAAACCCATCGTGTTGAGAAGGGATGTTGCACCCTCTTATAGCCACATAGTATGCTAGGTGGACAAACAACGCAATATCTATTTGTCAACGAACCACGGTGAAGCAAGTGGAAGACAAACATCTTTATGGAGAACTCTTGAGCCCAAGGAAGCAATGCAGATAGCTTGGATTTTGAAGGGTAGAGAATGCATTCCAAGAACGAAACTCTTTATCTCTATGAAGAATTTAGGCATGCCATATGGCACAAATTATTTGTAGTAAGAAATCCAGAGAGCAAAAAAGCCTTGTTCAAAAAGGGAAGAAAATATATCTTGAGAAAGTAAAATCTTTTGGGGATCAAAATCTCTATGAATGGGAAGGTATCATCTAAATGGATCCAATAAGACAACGAAGTATATCTACAACTATCTTATGACATCTTGGGCTTGCTTCTACAAATCTTCCCTCTCTCGGAAAATCCTTTTAAGTATCTTGGATAAAATTATCCTTGCAAGGTCTTTGAAGTAGACTTGAAGGCCTTTGAAAAATGCCTTCGAAGAGGAATTTATACAAATTATAATTCAATTTTTGAATAAGTCTTTAGCAAGTTCATAATGCAAAGGAAGCTTGTAATGTGAAGAAAGTACATGACCCTACACTCTGCTTTAGTTTGGAATGTGAAGGAAGGAAGAGGGTAGAGTACAAAGCACCCACCTCACCTTCACCTCGCCTCAAATGGTCCCACATTTTGTATTGTATATTCATGCAAAGCAAGAATGACAGCATGGTGAGAAGCAAAGACCTCACATTCCCCTTCGCATGGACTCACACTTTGCATCCCCACACAACCACATGCCCAATTCTCTTGATAACCAAGTTCACCTTCACAAGTGAAATTGCCAAAAAATAAAATCATCTATCATGTGGAAATAGATGATTACATGAAAGCTAGAAGAAAAACAATCATTGGGCAAAGCAGGCTATTTGAAGTTCTTTTTCTTGCAATACAAGGTGGAGGAGGAGTCAGGAGCTATTGGGGTTCCAATCAAAGATAAATAAAGGAAGATCCATTAGTCTTCAAAATGGTTGGCATTTGCTCAATCCCATATCCATTTTGAGTTGGCACATGTCCAAGAGAATAAAAGAATTCAAACCAACCATCAATTAGAAGTCAATTGAAGAATTTTACTAGTGCAAATCAAGTGGACATGTGACTATGGTAATAAACATGGCATTGAAATCATTCTATCCTTTTGTTTAAATCCATTCAGCAATAATCGATTCGGTAGAACAATATTGAATAGGATGGTATGGAGAGTTGTTCTTCTACCTTTGCAAGAAATACTATGGTCTATATCTCATACCACTGAGTACCTTCAAAATGTGTGTTTTTCTAATCGCAAAATAATTTACGGTCTGTTTCAATAGCCATCTAGTGTTTGGCCATGGGCCCTTTCCATCAATGCTCCATGAGGACACACCCCCTACATTTACAATGCTTCATGGGCGAGAGACACCTAGAGAAACATTTCGCCATGTCCCCCTTTGGAGGAAACTCAGGGAAATGCATGGGTAAACATTTCCCCAAATGAGGGGGCTCTAGGCACACAACCCCTCCTTCCGTAGCCAACAAAGTGGGGGAGAGGGGGGGTGGATCCCTGCACGCCCTCCCACTAGATTTTTTGTCCAACCACCCTTTAAGATAAACAAGAATAGGGGATAGAAAATTGAGGAGTTTATGTATTGTATCAAGATGTTTGTGAGTGGTTTCAAGTGCTTTGGACTTCATAAGGAGTAGTGTTATTAGAACCGGACCGAACCAAACTTAACCGGCTAATCCAACCATTTTTAGGGAGAATCAGTCTGAATCGTGTCATAGACGAAAAAAGGTTGGTTTGGTGCCGAATCGGCCAATTCTCGTATGAAATTGGACAAGTTGATACCGAATCGACCTTTTTTCACCAAACCAACTAGTTTCAAACAATGCTACCAAGGACTCTTTGAATGCAATTTAATAATAATCAATAAAGAACAATAAATTATGAGTGGGGAAGCCTACTATTTGACCATATTTCCCTACTAATGATATGCAATTAATGATACTTCTACTTAAATTTTTAACATTTCCATTAATTGAATCAAGATGTTTGAGAGTGGTTCCAACCTCACTGGATTTCATATGGAGAAGGTAGAATTTTATATCCCACTCAAAATCCAACAAACTTTGTAGAAAGTCCATGAAAATTCTAATATGCTTGAACGAACAAATCTGAAACTAACTTGTAACCCAAGACATGGAATTTTCTCTACTTAATTTGCAGTGGAATAGGAAATCCATGTTGAAGAATGTAACTAGGTTTGGTCTTCATAATTGTATTTGAGTCATAATGAAATATATTTATCAAAAGGAAGAAAAAAGGAAATTTTATTATTAAATAAATTGACTTATTAAAGCATGGTTTTCATACTCGATTCAATTACTTTTAGGTCAAGGTCTCCATTGTAGACCTCTAGGGTTTATGTTAAGTGTCCTTGTCCATGTCATATTGTAAAGAACCCTTCTTGGGATTATTTGTAAAAGAAGAAAAATATTTTATTTTAAATTAAGTCAATTAGGCCTCCTCCACCAAGTCAAACTCAAAGAAGGACAGGTCGGCCTCAAACAAGGTAATTCGACCTCACAAGAAACCTATATATTGGATCAACTCGACCTCATTTGTCTCACACTCTCAACAAGTTCGATTTGCAATAAATTGCAGTATATCGATTGCAGAAAAGAGTGTGAAGTTGCAGGAGGAGGAGGGAAGCTGGAAGAAGAAAATCGAGTTTATGGGCTACCTTTCTCTCACACGTGCAAAGATATTGAGTTAAAGCTAGGATCGAAATTTTGTCTCTATTGCAAGATCGAAGTTCTGCAACAAAGGGTCGAAATTTCTACGACAGTTGCAGTACCCAGGATCGAAGTTTCTGAAATGTTGTTGGGCTAAAGTTGTTGAACAAGAAGAGAATATTGAAGATTGTTGCATTATATTAGAAGGATGACTTAGTGGAGGAGGAAATTATGTTGGTCTAGGGTCTTGGTCCATCTCAATATGAATTATTGAAGGAAGAGCTCTTGACTAGGTTTTCCCCTATATAGAGGTTTTGCCCCGGTTGTCCTCCTACATCTAGTGTCCCTGATCTTCATGTTTTGGTTTTGATAATTGCTTGATGAAACAAAGATAAAAGAAGAACATGAGAAAGTTAATAAGAAGATAAGAATATCATAAGTCATTATCAATGTAAGAAAATCTTTCTGCCTTTTGGATTTTCCAACATGGTTCAAAGCCAAGGTGAAGGAGGAGAAAAAAGGCATCCTGAAGATCTAAGGAGAATAAGGAGTCTTAAGAAGTTGAATAAAATCATCGAGACAATGGATCAAATAAAAGGGATAATCCTACTATCTACAAGAACCATGTCTAACTCATTGAAGGGAGAAAAAAAACTAGAAGGAGCCTCCAGCTACAAGGCATGGAAAAAGAGGATAGATCTCATCCTCAAGAAGAATAAATTTTTGGATCTAATCAAAGGAAAAGTAAAGAAGCCTACAAATGAATCAAGTGAAGCAGAGAAAGAAAAGTTTAGAGAAACATAAATATTAGTCATGAGCCTAATAGTGGAGGGAATAAAGGACAACCTCATTCCATATATATCTGACATAGATTTCTCTCAGTAAGTGTATGAGGCCCTATCCAAATTATTCACAATCAAGAACATTGGTCAAATTGCATGCCTCGAGAATGAATTAAGAACTATGAAGATGAAAAAATATGATATTGTGGCATCCTTCTTTGTAAAGATAGCTAGAATCATAGATGAACTCTAGCCTATAGATGAAATAGTACTAGAAAAGGATCACATGATTACTAACCTTCTAGAAGTACCAACATCATGGAGTGCCTTTTCATCAAGAATCAATAGTTAGAAGGATACTCCTACATTAGAACAATTATGGAATACATGTAGTCAAGACGAAGCCAGAATATCATTAATAAAAAACAAGGAGAATGAAGAGAACATCTCAAATGCCTATTCCGCTCATCACAAGAATAAAGGAACCTTCAAGAAGTTCAAAGTGCCCAGGAAGAAAATAGACCTATCCAAGATTGAATGTTACAACTATCACAAAATGGGTCATTATAGAAACAATTGTCCTAAGAATCCAAAGGAATAAAAGGAGAGATAGGGATCAAGCAAATATTGTCGATGAAGAATCACCCAAGAGGAAAAATACTGAAGAATCGAAAATCAAGGATTTACACTACTAAGTCCTCTCCCTCTCTCTCTTCTATTCTAAATTGTTTTCCTTTATGTTTTGATTTCTAGTACTTGTAGGTCTAACATACTTTGGTAGAACATTTTTGAATTGTTTTGATAAAATTATAGGTATGCCTCAAGATTGGATTAAGAGGGAGCCCTCACCATTTTACTAAATATAGGTATCTTACTCCTTGTATTATCTTTTTATGTTTGGTTTCCCTCTCTTATCAAAATATGTTTGTATTATATGCTAATAACCTTTCTTTTTATGATTTCGTTGTTTAGGAAAGCTTGTTGTTTGCTCAAGGGTTATGGAGGAGACCTCACAAGATAAAGCATGGTTGAAGTTATGTTGCAAAAGAAGCTCTTCAAGAACTGATGTCCTACAAGGTTTGTTAAGAAACAACTCAAAGGTATGTCTTAGACCATAAGCTTTGTTCTAAAGGTATATTCATTTCTTTTAAAAGCTACTTCACATTTCTATCATCATTATGTCTAGGGTCTTGAATCACAAAGATTCTTGTCAGGGTTATTAATAATTATTATCTTTTTGTGTTTGGTCTCCCTCTCTTTTCAAAATATCTCTGTATTATACGCTAATAACATTTCTTTTTATATTTTCCTTGTTTAAGAAAGCTTGTTGAATGCTCAAGGGTTATGGAGGAGACCTCACAAGATAAAGCATGGGTTATGGAGGAGGCCTCACACGATAAAGCATGGTTGAAGTTTTGTTGCAAAAGAATCTCTTCAAGAATTGATGTCCTACAAGGTTTGTTAAGAAACAACTCAAAGGTATGTCTTAGACCATAAGCTTTGTTCTAAAATCTACTTTATATTTCTAGCATCGTTATGTATAGGGTTTTGAATCACAAAGATTCTTGTTAGGGTGATTAATCATTAAATTAAATCTACCCTCACTAAATAATCATTATGGAACCCTAAAAGGTTCACCATAAAGCCCTAACCTAAGGGTATGTCGATATGGAAACCCTAGTCTATTTAGGGTTATTGATGCAATCTAGAAAATACTATTCTTTAATGTTTAGGGTTTTAGTACTATTATAGAAACCCTAGTCCTTTAGGGTTTGATGCGTTATGCATTGAAATCCTATAACTTTAGGGTTTTGGTAAATTAGAGTTTATGAGAAAAACCCTTATAATATCTATAGTAAGTTCCTGGGAATGAAATTCTAGGTGTATATTTGTCTGTCTAATCGAAACCCTACCCTGATCAAAATTGTTGTATACCTAACTTCAATATTTGTGTTGGGTTTGCCTAGTAAATATTGATATACTTGTGCATGATTATGAAATCCTAGATATGTTAACCTAATTGTTGATTCTCATAGTTTGTAAATTCTAGGGTTTGTAACAAAGCCCTAGTATAAGTTGGGTTTGCCTAGTGAATATTGATATACTTGTGCATGATTATGAAATGCTAGAAATGCTAACCTAATTGTTGATTCTCATAGTTTGTAAATTCTAGGGTTTGTAACGAAGCCCTAGTAGTAGTTTGATATTCTAGGATATGATGATAGCGTTTCCAATATTTTATAAAGTCTAGGGTTTACAACAAACCTTAGTAGGAGTCAATCATATTGTTGAAACCTTAGATTGTGCTATGATTGGTTTTGATTATTGATATCTAAGGCTTGGTATCTCAAAGATGGATTCTAGGGTTTGCAATATATCATAGTAGAATCTGCCATATCTCGAAAAGTAATATTGAGACCCTAGATATAATGAGATTGATATCTTGATTGAATAAATTTAAGTTTTAATGATGTGATCTAGGGTTTGTAACAAAACCCTAGCAAGAAGATGAAGTATAGGAGTGTGTCTCTTGTTGATTATGAACCTAACTAAGTTTAGGTATTTGATGTTTAAAGTCTAATGTTTCCATTATTGTATGATTATGATATATACTATTTGGTTATACTTTCTATTAAAGTTTTGCAGGTACACAATCTTCAAGATAATGAAGATGTTTGTATAAGCATGATGAGAAAGTTATAAGGATGATAATGAAGATGACCTTGATGAAAGGCTGAAGCTTCTTCGATATTATAGAAGAGGAAAATAGTTGATCTACCTATGTTAATAGGGAGTCTGGATAAAAGAAAGGACATATATTCCCAGTTAAGAGGGAGGGCATATCATGACAATCATGGTGGACACCTTGAAGTAGAAATCAGAGAAAGAATGCACTATAAAGTATTGAGGATGTCTTGGTATTGCTGAAGAAATTAAAGAAGAAAAGCTTCTGACTAGTTGCATATGAATAACTTGATATAAGTGGCATCAAGATTATTGAAGCCCCGAAATGCTTGTGTTTACTTATGTTTGTGTTTGAAAGTTTTTTTACTCATTGGGGTTGTGTCTGTACTGGTGAATCTCTCCTCAAAAAAGGTCGAAGTTTTGTATGCATGTTTGGTCTATTAATTTAGTCTATCTATAAACATATTTGATGTTACTGATCTAATTGATTGAGAGAGATTTGATGTTACCAATTTAAATAATCGGGAGTGTTGAGGCATCGTGTGTAAAACAAAATGCCTAGGAGGACATTTGCATGTGTCTGATGTCTAGATCCCGAAGTAGGGAGGGTGTCGTTGGTCATAGAGATCTGACCATGGATATGCTCCTAGATCCCTAGGTTGATGGTTAGTAAGTAATCCTGATGATACCTATAATGGCTGAAATTTTTAGTCCATATTAGCCCCACCCGGATAGATTACCCTGGTCAAGAATCTAGTCTCTGGCACTGAGTGTGCCAGAACTCTTCGTAGTTCATTTTGAGATCTTCCATGTACCTCTATAGATATACATAATTATGAATACCTCCCTAGTTAAGAGTGTTAAATTGGAAACTAGGGCCAAACTCCATGTGGGTCAACTTATTTATGGTCGCTGATATTTTTATTGTATCCCTCTCATCGAGAGGTGTAGGACTGATCCTAAGATCATCTGATTCCGATAAGTATTTATGGAGATATGAATTTATTTTGATTATGCAATTATTATCAAGCCAACCAACTCTTATGTAGGCTCTAGAAGCACAAACGACATGTCTATTCAACCTATACATTTTTGGTATAAATAGATGAGGATTTGATGTCATTTGAACAAACATTCCTGAGTAGTCTCCTCCTCTCCACGTCTGGGTTTTTAGTGAAGGAAAGAGACACCATGAGTGATATGTTGGTCATCAAAGTGATGCCCTCACTGTTGTACGTTGCCCTAGCCGTAGAGATCTGGCCGCAGTGAAGGAGGCCTCATATGCAGTCAAAAGAAAGGCCCTATCTGAGACTCTAACACGTTGTGCTAGAAACCCTTATACGCAAGCCCTAATACGTTGTCCAAAGAAGATGGAAATATTTACACGCTGTTCATGGAGATATTAACACGTTGTTCATGGAAATATTTACACGCTGTTCATGGAGATATTAACATGTTGTTCATGGAGATACTTACACGTTGTTCATGGAGATATTTACATGTTGTTCATGGAGAAATTAACACGTTGTTCATGGAGATACTTACACGTTGTTCATGGAGATATCCAATGCAATCATGAATCCACTGAGATGTATTCATCTATGAATTGAACCCTAACACGCTGATGTATTTATGGTACACTGATATATTTATGGTACACTGATATATTTATGATACGCTAATGTCGTAAACCCTAACGCGTAATGAACACAATCAAGGCTCACAAGTAATGAAGGCAGTATACATGTGAACATAGTCACATACTTATATGGAACGCAGTGATGTATTGAAGACTATACATATGAACGCAGGACAACAAATATATATATATATATATATATGAGAGAGAGAGAGAGAATAGATATATATACGCAGGACATCAATAATATATATATATACATGGAGGCCCTAGATATCAATATATACGCTGGGGTGATACAAGTTATACCCTGTGTATGTATATGGACAATGATATGCAGTATATGAAGACTCATATATTCTGACCTATGCTCATATACGCAGGCAAGCCTACAAATATTACTTTACAAAACAAAGTTGTTGTGAACAATTTTCTTCCTATGTCTATTGATTATGGAGTTAGCCAACACCTGATGGACTTGAATATTTCTTACATTGTTGAAATTTTAAGACGATAAAAAGTGCAGATAAATATGCAATGTAGAATCTCTCATACCTGACACTCGCAAATGACAACGATATAACAATGATACAAGGAAAATAATAGCGCCAAACAACTGAAGTTACAACTACATATGAGAAAAATATTCCAAGTTAGTCCTTCAAGCTTATCACAAGGTATGACTCTCCAATGTTCTTTGAAGAGCATTCACAAGAAGCCTACCTATATAACAAAAAAAGTCAAACCCTAGCAACAAACTCCTCATAAGTTGTAGATCACTCCCAAACAAAGTTGATCACTCCAGTAGTAATCATATACATTGACAAGCCTTGTTTGGCACCTACAATTACAACACACAATTTTACCAGATTATATATATATGAGAGAAAGCTAGAGATTTTGTGGCATTGAAAACCATAGGACTACTTGGAGTGCTTGATGTGGAGAAGACATGGAAAGATTATCATGTTTTGTTATATATATAACAAAGCATGATAATATTTCCACGTCTTCTCCACATCAAGCACTCCAAGTAGTCCTATGGTTTTCAATGCCACAAAATCTCTAGTTTTATCTCATGAGAACCACAAGAATAAATGCTTCCTTTGCTCCTGTAACATTTCTCTCAAATCCCAACCTCATTGACTTCATAGGGAAAACCCTGAAAACCTTCAATGCAAGAACCCTAACACACTAGCCAAGAGTGCAAAGTACGATAGATCTTATAGTTTTGAGACAAGTCTACGATGATCAATATGATGATGAAAACATCCCCCCTTTATATATATGGTAAGAGGGGAAGGCCAACAAAGGTAAAGTGCGCAAGGTCCACAAGGAAGTAATCTAGCTAATCACTAGATCAGTCCATGTGATGTGCTCTAACTCTAAGGTGACACATGTCAACCTCTAAGGTAAATATGCCCATCAAGCAAGGGTCCCAAGATGAGCACTCCAAATAAAAAAACTCCCCTCTCAAAGTTTCAACACCAACTCCTAAAACCATCCATTACCCATGAATGCTCCTTAACCTAAACCTTTGCAAGTTAAACACAAGCGTCTATGTATCCAACCAAGTAATCCGCACTAGATAGGCTCAACATTCTCCTAAATACCCAATGCTCCTCTCATACAACCACCCAAGCCCTACATGAAGAATCTCACCTTATTTAGATCACCATCCAATCTTACTTTATAACTTACCATTACTTCCACGCGATAAATATATTGGAGTATGATACCTTTCACAAAGCACCTACCCACCATCGCAAGCCCTATTGGTGCTTATTATATAAGGGAGGGTTAACACTATATCCCTTGCTATCGCCAAAACATTAACTAAGAGTGATGTGACATATAGGTTCACTATCTTTTAAGTTGTGTAAAAGAATTTTCTAGCCTTTCTAGGTAAAAGTCCTGTGAAATGCAACACTTGTAGTAAAATATTTGGCATAACAACCTTTTGGTGTTTCTCAAGTATAGAAATTATGTTCAATAAACAGTTCAATTTTTTATTAGCTATATCACTAGATTAAATTATACTAGCATTTGCACCAAATGTTGCAAAGGAAACACCGTAAGGCATAAATTCAGATGAATCATGACATATAGATCACTAAATATAAAAATTGGTAAACAATATGACATTCAAGAGTTTGATCCAAAGATTAAAGTCTTTGACCATTTTCTATTAAGGTGATTGGATTTTCATTTACTTGTCCTTGCTTAACTTTTTTTGTGCATTTGGGCTACTTTGTGACACGAGGTTTATTCAATGTTTTTTTCCAAACTGACAAATTCAAAATTAACCATAAATGAACTAGTTTAAAGCAGAGCTATGAAATAAATATATCAATAAAATATCAATACAGATAGTCACTGATATAACAACTTTACACTCTTTGATATTAGAGAAGTGGATATTTTGTTGAGAATTAGTTAAAGAGTCTTGACTATTTAGTATATCATGATATTGAGTAGGTTGAATGCCTAGGTCCAATCCTTTCAAATAAGTGAATTTTAAAGAATGGATCTTTTGTTGAGCATTGACTAAATAATTCTTTTAGTTGACATAACAACTTTAATTCACTATTCAGAGGTACCATGGTGATTCGTATGGTAGAAACCATGAGATTTCCTTTATTTAGCATTATATTATGCGAGACTTGGTTATGTATTTGACCAAGTAGAGGCCTATAAATAAACAAAAAATGATTTTTATGACTCGGAAAGCAGACTCTATTCCCAAAAAGTGGAAAAAGGTTGTGAAGTGTACATTAGATGCTATGATTGTTTCCTTCCATACAAGTTTGGTGCATATTTATGTCTCCTCTAGTAGTCTTTTCTCGCCATTTTTCAATATTGAATTGTCTCACTTCATCAAAATCTTGCAATCTTTTAAATTCTACCTTCACATAAATTGATTCTGAATGTGTTAATTTATGTATTATTGTATGTAGGTCTAAAGGAGGAGAATGATTGGTGTCATACATAAATTTCATAATTACTGTTAGGTTGCTCAAACCAAATGTTTGATACATGAAAAAAAATAAAAAGAAAAAGAAAACTCTACATGTGCATTTTTATACCTTCTCTTCTTCAAGCAAATAATTTCCAATTTATGCTCCACTAAGGGATGTTGGTCAAGGTTGATATAATCTTAATTAATCAAGGTACTAGGGGTCAATTTTAACTTAACTCTGACTAGGTGGAGCTGCCCACTCCAATAGAATAGATACAAAGAATGTACCGCCTTGTTTGATCGATCTTCTTTGATCAAAAAGAGGTGGTGAGATTAATGAAATATTCATAAGAAATGGAGTAAAGTTTTATTGACATGTTTGAAAATTTTATTTAATATATTCGTTTCATTATTTTATTAAAAAAAAATATATTTCATAGATATTTTGATGTTATTTGATATAATAATAACTTAATTTAGATGTTATTTTATATTATAATAACAACAACAATTTAAAGACAAAATTATCTACATTTAATAATTGATATTTAGTGAGGATAGTTATCTATTTGTTAATATGGGTTGACTCTAAATTAATTAGAAATAATGGTAAATTTTACTTTATAAAGACTTTGTTTAATAAAATGTTACAATTTTCCAAGGATAATGAATTTTTCCTGGTAGTATGGCCAATTTTTTTTCAAAAAATCATACTATTGGAGTGTTCAAAACATTATTTAAATATTTAAGTCAAAATAATATCAATAAAGATTAATATTATTTTTACATGAAAAAAAAATA
>APFE030980710.1:0-14231 GCA_000404065.3 Pinus taeda
CATACACTGCTACACATCAATGACTACAATTAAAAAAATAACATAACTTTAACTAATAAAATCCCTAAATAGTCAATGTTGTTAAAGATATATTAAGCACTATTGCAAGGTGTCGTCACTAGACTGAACAACCAACCTATTTGCAAGAAACTTGTTCCATTAGCACCTAACCTATATATGGTTGACTTCTAACCATAGACTATGAAAATGCCTTCAAAAACTATCCAGAAAACCAATGCTTTTTATGATTCATGTTGACGTCCAATTGGGAAGAGATCCATATTGCAAATGAACCAGATTAACATTTTCCATAAAACAGTTTCAAGAAACGAACCGTTTTTGGAAAACCCAATTTCTTGCATTAAAAAACGAAAACTACCGTATAAAACATCGTTTTTTGTACCGTTCCATTTTTTATACGATTTTTTGCAGAAACGAAGACATATGCTTTTTTTCAGAAACGAAGACTTCTGTTTTGTTTATGGTAACAGAGCTTCAAATTGAGATATTTTATTAAGAATTGACGTGAAATGGAAAGAGAGCAATAAAATCTTTTCGTGTTCCATTGAAATGAGGGAGGGCAGGGAGTTACCCTGAGAAGTCTACGTTGTTGTTTTTTCCGCTATTTTCCTAATGTGGTATACTACCAAACTACTTTTTTTGTAATTTCTAGTATGGTATACTACCAAACTACTATAAGATTTTGGCATATATTTAATATAAATTTCATTGCTAATGTAGTAATTGTGGGGCTAGTTCATTTGAAGCTAAATTCTTAAAAAAAAAACCCAAATAACTTAATTTTAGGGGAAAAAGTTGCTAGATTGTTTGAAGCAATTGAAATCGAGGAAGGAATTAAAGGAGAGAAAGGGTACGTGTGCAAGTATTTTCTTGGGCTCTTGAAAGAAGACCAAGGCTTCTGATCCTTCCATTGTGGTCCAAATTTGCCCATTTTGTGAGAAAGCCATTGAAGAGATCCTCCTCAATCTTATTTCTCAATGCATCCAAATTCAACCATGAAACAATAACTGCAAGCCAACTACTGCAACATTTCATGTGAAAATATAAAACAAATTTGCAAATCAATTCTAAGAATGGTAATCATCTAGAAACCCTAAAAATTGATCCAATGACGTGTACCTGTTTCCATATAACACATATTAGATTGTACTATGCCCATGGTATTTCCTTTTTTTCAACTACTCAACATACATTTCATGTGAAAATAAAAAACAAATTTGCAAATCAATTCTAAGAATGGCCATTGATCTAGAAACTCTAAAGATTGATCCAGGGACCTATAACTCTTTCCATATAGCCATAGATCAGATTGTACTATGCCCACGGTCTTTCCTTTTTTTTCAACTAGTCAACATTCATTCGAATACACTAAGGCGGGGAAGAAAACTTCTTCTGGTCTTTCCTTTTTTTTTCAACTACTCAATATTCATTCGAATACACTAAAGCGCAGAAGAAAATGGGACATAATGGTATTTCCTCTTTTTTCAACTACTCAACATTCATTCAAATACACTAAGGCGGGAAAGAAAATGCGACAAAAATTAAATTTTTAATTTAGATGATCGTTAAATTCTTTTATTATAATTATTTATTTTTTTATAAATTTTAAAAACATTTTATGAATATATCAAAAGGCATGGAATGTATATTTTCTTATCTTATTGTATACTCGTTTCAAAAAATTATATTTTTTATTTTTCAAAATTACAAAAAAAATTAACCATGTTGTAATTTGTTATTTTAAACAAATTTAGATTTGGATTTTATATAATTAAACAAGAAAACTATAAATATTTTTTTATTAATGCTTAATTATCTAATACTAATATTATGGGTTTCCATCTTATTTAAACAAATGAGATTTGGTTTTATAATTATTATGTCAAACTTTGAAACTAAAAATTAACTTTTAACAATGCAATCTTTTATAACCAATTTGGATCTAGTTCATTGTTATAGTAGTAAAAAATGAATCTCATGAGTCAATTTGGTTGTAGTTCAATGTGATGGTAGTAAAAAATGAATCTCATGAGCTTGGTCCCACCCACACATTGGTGTAGTTCCACCCAAGGAACCATTGATCTTTCTCCATGAATCGGTAATATTGTACCAAGAAGCACCATAACGTATGGCATTTCTATTTCCCACAATTGAAAAAGCACCATAAATCCTTCTATATGAGTATTTTGCTTCTGTATTGTTGAACTAAACATGGCAAGAATTTCCTGTGGCAACAAGAATTTTTGAAACCCTCATCCCCATCACAATATATGTTAGAATCCGTCATGTGGGAGTGTAGTATCCCTAGTAAGCATATATGAGTGTAGGGGAACACAACATCAAAGACAATGGGAAGACAACAGGAAAGGTTTTTGCATCTAAGAGGGATACCTAGATTACATAGATGTGGTTTTCTAATTTTTTGCATTAATCAAATTTATATTTGAGAGGAAATTCAACCATAAAAAAATGTTTCACTGAATTTCTATACACAAGGGTTGATTCTACTTCGAATTTTGATACTTTGTGTTTACTCACTTTAATGTCATTACATATAACTAATAATTTGCAAGTCCTTGTCTCATTTGATCTCATTTTATTTCAATTGTGAAGTGACTAAACCTTCAACGCCAAATTGATGCAGGAGCATCTAGCTCACCATAACCAGGCGAAGTCTCAACCAGGTTTGAAGGTTATTGACCATCTGGACTATTTTATTTCTACGTATTCATGAGATATTTTTTTTTAATTTGTTTTTTTGACAGAGTCGGTAAGTTAAGTCATAGTTAGTTAGACAGCTAGAATTACTGTAGTTCGAACAGTAGTTAGGAAATAGTTTGTTAAATTAGGGGAGAAATGACAAACTTCTCATATAAATCTTGTAATATCAGACAAATATGGTTATCAACGATAACAAGATCTTTTTTTAACTAAATCCTATGGCAGTTTTGATTAACTACAAATCAACTGAAATACAAGGGCATAAAAGCCGAAATGTAACAGAGGGAAAGGGTTCAGCAAATTCAGAAGAAGAGAAATAAAAAAATACAAATATAGATCTCTCAGACCATTGTCCATCTGCAAATGTTTTTCATTGTTCATTCCTGTAGTAGTTTTTTTTTTACAGTTTGATAAAAGACCAATTGAGAATGCATACGTAAATCAATTGTTCTATTTCTCGAAATAGACACATAACTTGTCTCCAACCTGGGCGGATTTTCGCACACAGTAAAGTGAATAACTGAAAGGCAAGAACAGTCGAAGTACAGACCAAAACAACCACACACAGAAGGCGACCAAAGAACAAAGGTATTTCCATTACACATCTTTGTATTTCATTGAGAAATCGAAATCGATTGCCAAACAAATTCTATCATTTATTGTCAAACATAATATATATGTACACCATGGGTTCTTATTCCCATAAGTTAAACAAACCAAGTGTGTGACCGAAGTAGCATTAAGAACGAAACCCTTGACGAGGGTTTACACATAGTCGACCATACCGTTTCTATTCAACGATCGTTGTGAACAACCAAAAGCGTAAGTAACAACAAAGACAAACTACAGACAACCACAACTACAGACAAGTTACAGTACACCGTGACCATTGATCATTTGGGATAATACAACAAGGACTTGAGGGGTTAGGCCTACTGAGAATTATCTCTCTGTGGAAAAAGGAACTGGAGAACCCGCGTACTCAGGCCGTATCACCAACCTGTAACCAACAACCACAAAGACTAAGATATGTGTGTGACAAGAGAGAAACAACCTGGATAAACGAAAACAATGTAGGCTGAGAGAAGTACCGTAGTTACCTGAGCAAGCAGAGTTGAATTTGGGCCATAGCATCGTCACGTACTGAGTTGCAGAGCTGGGAACCAAAGGAGCAACGCGGGTAAGCAACAGTAACAGAAGTCAGATAGATTGAATCAGGGACAGAAAACGTTACCTGTTCGAGCCAACGAGTGACCGCCAGAGTACCCCTGTGTTCAGAGCAGTCACCAAATTTGTGAAATGAAAACCAAAGGTAGTGGAAAATATAAGTTTAGATAATCATACTTGAGCTGTAGAAAGAAAAAGAATTCGAGAACAAACTCTTGACAGAACAACATTCACAAATCCACATACAGTTGAACAAGAATTCGAGAACAAACCCCTGACAGAACGAATGTTCACAGACCACATACAGTTGGAAATGCAATAGCCAGGAACTTACCAGGTGGAATAAACTCGAATCAACACCACAGAGCCGAGCAACACCAAAATACCAAGCGAAACTTTCCATAAGTTCACGGCCAAGTCGAACGGAGTAGCATTCATGTACAACCACTACTAGAGACATACTAGGAATCACCATAATCAACGAAACATTGGTTACTCGGTACAAACCCAGAAACCCTCGCCAGACATTCCCAGAGGAAGAACAATCCAGAATAACCAAAGAACCGATTGATTGGCACAAAGAGCGAGTCGGGAACTAGGACCGAGGCGTTAGGGTGGTCAATTAATACAAAATTAAACTCACAACAACAACCCACAACAAAATATCCACGGAAAATCTCCACGCAGGTATCACAAACCAATGTTTGTGGACACGTCACAACCTACGGACGTGTGGGACAGCGGGCCCTTTGGGCTAGGTTACACCACAAATCCTAATAACTAAGATTTACAAAGTATGCATTGCCTCATTTCCTCTCATTTTACTTCAGTTAAATGGAGAAACTATGCCTTAGCCCGAAACCCACACAACTAAGCTTTGCACACTACAGAATCCTCTCTCTCCTTGGTATTGCACTTGGTTTAGATATACTTTTCTTAGAAGAGAAGCAATGTCTCACTAAATACCTTACATGTTAACTTATCATCTGATCCCATTACATTTTCCAAGCATTGAGGACATTAATAAAATTTCAAAATTCAATTTCACACTCATTTGATGTAATCACCATGTTCCACCAATTTAAGGTAAACTCTACAAATAAATGTAAGTAATTATTTTGATTTTTTTCATTGATTGTAAATTGGCAAGTGAGAAAACTGCAGACACATCTTTATTTTTAAAGTACAATCATCCAAAAAAACTCATTAAAGACTAAATATAGGTTAAAACCTTTATGGAGTGAAAAATATTGTTGGTATCCTCCAGAATAACACTACTTTCAGAAGCTGGGTTTAAATTTACCACAAATGCGAGAACAAAAGTGAGAAGCTTATTTTAAAGTTTTTATAACATAATATATTATAAAAAATTTGAAGAAGCACACAATACAATTTTTTTTGTATCTAGTATCATTATAGATAGAGAAAAGTACTTGTTAGGCTATCTATGGCATGAGTAAGAATTTCTACCCACCTACTTTCAAAATCATCATGGACATTTACATATTAAAAAAGGAATTGATTAGGCTACCTATGACTAAATAAGACTTATTCCCCACCTTTCCAAACTATCATCTACATTTAAGCTATCATATTTTATCAACATCCTTTCTATGATGCAACATGTTACAACTTTCCATTATATTTATGCATTATATGAATTGATGTACTTGTCAGGTGCATAAATTCCAAAATAATTGTCCAAATACCCATGTTTCCACTAAATTAATTGTTTAAGTAAGAGACACATTCTATTATCGGAAGCATGCATCAATCTGTTAGAGCCTAGATTGACCTTAGGCTGAAGGGATGCAATCCTAAGATAACCACAAACCAAGCTTAACCTGGTAGCTAGCCCTACTAGGTTGGGAGAGGGATCTTTCCTTGTCAATATTAGTTGAGATGACTGAATCATATAAGGATTTTAGGCTAGGTATAGTAGCTCTAGGGTTTTGATTGGATTTGTTTTGGGTCGAAACAATAAGAGAAAGGATGATTGGGACTATGGAATTGATGTCAGTTTCTGCTGACAAACCTGGGGAAAATTAAGTGCCATGTTCAGCCAAGTGAAGATTGTAAATGTGAGAAGTATAAGGGAGAAAGCCCGCTGCCCTGCAGGCATCAGAAAAAGGATGAATCCGCAACATCAACTTTAGATGAAAGAGAATCACGAGGTTGCTCAACAGAGCATCTAGCCAAGGATGAATTCTGTTAAGACAACCATTACAACTAATAGCAAAATCATCATGAAAGGAGCATCATTACTGATGGATTCCTAACATATCACTTAGATAATGTTGTAACAAGGCAGAAAAGACATAATGTGTAAATGAATTACAGGGAAAACATACTAAACATCAACACCGTGATGAATTCCAGATCCAAAAGGCAAAAGAATGCTTTATTAAAATGATATTCAGGAAAAATTTTAGATAGCCTCTCTGCTGCCAAAATCAAGCCTCTACACTATGAAATTTATACATTTAGCTCATCCCTGTATTAAGGGAATTGAGCTGAACCAACTTCAAAATAGAATCAGTTACATTAAACTTGGACCAAATTTATGAAAATAAGTGTTGAAGATGAACTTGTATCTCCTAAAACATAGCACCTGTTACAAATCTGAAAGACTTTTTTGTAGATAAGGTCATGTTGGATAAAAACCTCCCTCAAATTTTGGAAATTCATTTCAGTTGCTTGGAATCTATGCCGCAATATCATCTCTAAAACAGAAAATCATTAAAAATTTAAATCTGTGAAAACGAGATGTAAAGATCTAGTCACATATCCATTTTCACGACACGTGTGAATAAATTGAAAGAGGTTTCTTTTATATGGCTCGTGGTTAACAAAAATGTCCTTTGGTTTTTCAAAATTACTTTCCATCTGTTGTAAAATGGCATCGCACTAAACTGACTAAAACAATGAAATAAATGAAAAATTTGCTTTGTTTTAATGTAGGCTCCAAATATCACTGCATATCTCTCACATAGTAATTCCTGTGCATAAAATGAAGGAGGTTTTTGTTATTTGGTATATGATGGACAAAATTCTCTTTAAATTTTGTAAAATTCCTTTCCAAATTGATTTTGTTGTAAACTTGTCCCTGTGTGCAGTAATTGACCTCAAAACATGCATAACCAAGAATCAATCATTCATTTTGATCATATATTCTAATCTGAGAGCCAGTTACGGGAGTATGATATACCGTTAAGAAGATTTTTTCAAGCTTCTTATAATGGAAACAATTGTGACATGTTTTATGCTAAATATCATGTGCAAAACATCTAACCAAACCAAACCTAGTAAGAGCTTATGTTGATCCCTGGTGACAAGCTGCGAAGACCGGAACTAACATCGGCCTTATTGGGGATGGCAGTTCCTTGGCGGTGTCAATAACACCATAGACCAAGTGCCTCATCTATTGGGCAATACAGTCAAATAGTTGCAAACCCAAAACAACTTATACCAATCCATAAAACATACACATACTGCAACCTATACATAAACAAATACTGAAAAATGAAATGCTACCTTAGGCAGCTTATTTATGTACAAATCTAACCTACTTTGCTACAAATTTGATAGATCAAGTAACGTTGTAATGCCAGATCAACCAATCAAGTAACTGCGACAAGGATGCTGCTTGAAAGTCCTTCAACCGGGACACAAATATAAATGCTGGCAACCATCCATACACAAACTGAATTTGGTTGTGTGAAAGACAACCTGACTTATCATTCAAACTGAAAAAATACTCCATATATGTGACAATAGGATCAAAGAAACCAAACTCTATTTCTTGCCCTAACTCCTAAACATAGACCTCCAACTGCAAACTGTCAATGCAAACATCCATGGGCAGCTCTATTGTTTCTTGTTTTGAAGGAGGGAGAGTTTCCAAGAACTTTTTGGGATCTCGGAATTCATATGATTGGATCTGATCATTTAAATATTGAATCTCCTTCTCAATTTTTTCAACAACTAACTCAAAGAAACCAGTTTTAGCTTTAGGAGGAAACTTCATAGATCTCAAACATTGAAGCACGATAATGAAAAATACTTCATCAATTTCAATATCCACTAACTGATCTCTAACTTATTTTAAAAATTCACAAAACACAGGGTTTGCCAAATACCCTACCATTTTATTTTAGTGCATGAATGGATCAGTGAGTGTTGGAGACTCTGGATTGAGTTGGAGTTGCCAGGTGAATGTTTCAGCCTTCATATGTGTCTGACTGTTGTCCACCATCAGCAATCAGATCTACAACTTGAATGATCTTTCCCAGAGAAGATCTGTCACCTCTTTCCCTAGTATGGTTGCTACTATGTTCAAGCCTAGATTGACCTCAGGCTGAAGGGAGGCAATCCTAGAATAACCACAAACCAAGCTTAACCTGGTAGCTAGCCCTACCAGGTCGGGAGAGGGCTATCTCCTAGTCAATCTCAGTTGAGATGACTGAATCAAATAAGGATTTTAGGCTAGGTATAGTAGCTCTATGGTTTTGATTGGATTTTTTTTTGGGTCAAAACATATAGAGAAAGGATGATTTGGACTATGGAATCGATGTCAGTTTCTGTTGGCAAACCTGGGGCAAATTAAGTGCCATGTTCAGACAAGTGAAGATTGTAAATGTGAGAAGTATAAGGGATAAAGACCAATGCCCTGCAGGCATTAGATAAATGATGAATCTACAACAACAACTTTAGATGAAAGAGAATCACAAGGTTGCTCAACAGAGCATCTAGCCAAGGATGAATTCTGCTAAGACAACCATTACAACTAACAACAAAATCATCATGAAAGGAGCATCATTATGGACTAATTCCTAACATATCACTTAGATAATGTTGTAACAAGGCAGAAAAGACATAATGTGTAATGAATTACAGGAAAAACATACTAAACATCAGCACCGTGATGAATCCCAGATCCAAAGGGAAAAACACTGCTTTATTAAAATGATATTCAGGAAAAAAATTACACAAAGCCAAGACAACCTCTATGCTGCCAAAATCAAACCTCTACACTATGAAATTCATAAAATTTATACATTTATCCCATCCTTGTATTAAGGGAATTGAGCTCAACCATCTTCTTCAAAATAGAATCAGTTACACTAAACTTGGACCGAATTTCTGAAAATAGGTGTTGAAGATGAACTCGTATCTCCTAAACCATAGCACCTGTTACAAAATTGAAAGAGGTTTTTGTAGATATGGTAATGTTAAAGATAAACCTCTCTCAAATTTTTGAAATTCATTTCCAGTTGCTCGGAATCTATGCCACAAAAGAATCTCTAAAACAGAAAATCATTAAAAGTTTAAATATGTGAAAATGAGCTGTAAAGATCTAGTCACCTATCAAAATTCACAACACCTGTGAATAAACTGAAAGATTTTTTTTTTATATGGCTCGTGGTTAACAAAAACCTCCTTGGGGTTTTCAAAATTACTTTCGATATGTTGTAAAATGGCATCGCACTAAACTGACTAAAACAGTAAAATAAATGAAACATTTGCTTTGTTTTAATGTAGGCTCCAAATATCACTACATATCTCCCACATAGTAATGCATGTGCATAAAATGAAGGAGATTTTTGTTATTTTGTATGTGATGGACAAAAACCTCTTTCAATTTTGTAAAATTCCTGTCCAAACTGATTTTGTTGTAAACTTGTCCCTGTGTGCAACAACTGACCTCAAAACATGCATAACCAAGAATCAATCATTCATTTTGATCATATCTTCTAATTTGGGATCCGGTTATGGGAGTATGATATACCGTTGGAAATATTTTTCCAAACTTCTTCTGATGGAAACACTTGCGTATTCAACTTGACATTATCTGTTTGAATATTTTGGTTGTTGTGCTTCAGTTCTTCCAGGGCCTCTTCCATGACTTGCAACTAAAGATGCAATCGCTTCTTTTCCTCCGTCTCTTTATGTAGAGTTTCATACATTATTTCCATACTTTGGGAAATTTTGAGCATGGTCTCATACATCACTTTTTCATTGTCTGTCATTGCACATTCCATTGTTCACACTTGCAATTCACATCCACGCAAAGACCACCTTGATACCACTTGATCCAGGTATGGGTGTGACAAAGGACCCTTCCAAGACCTTTTACTTTCTTGATGTGTTAAATTTCATTTTTAAAAGAACATAAATAAATACATCTACATGCTGTAAAGAAGAGGAAACGTGACAAACATCAGCAACGTAAAACTCAAGACGTTGATAACAGAGTTCGTCTAGGAGGGACTATGTCTTCGGGCCCCGGTGTCAAGATGGTGTAGGCTATTGCATTATGTGCTGTCAATAGTGATGATGTACATAGAGGTGATGTACTATCATACAAGGAAAATTCCCTCACCCAGGAGAGGCTCTAAGAGATTTTCTACTACAAGAACTCTCTGTCAAAAGGATTCCTATCAGTATGACACAAACTCATGAATGATGATAATCAGCATCCCACCGATATGGCATAAAATGGATCTCAATGTAAACATGCATGGAGACACATGAGTATCCCATCAACATAACGACAAAGGGATCTCAAATAAAACATGACGAATCATGAAAACAAGTACATCTCACAAATGATTTAGCGTCACATCAAGTAGGAATCATGAGACAAGTAAGAAACAAGATCCCACATCAAACATCAAATAGGATCTATGCAGCACAATGCATAACAAAATAAGTACATGAATATACTGCATATACCTCACATACAGGGGTCATCTAAAGAAAAGGATGTCAAACTGCTGAAGCTGGTCGCACCATCAATCTCGCGGCGTCGAATCTCATGGAAATGGTTGCTTGCACATGAATGCTGACACTTGCACTCCACTTTGAAAAGTGGTCGAAAAATGAAATGAGCAAATGGAAAATCTGAATGCACCATCAGATTTGTGGCGTTGAATAGTGCAAAATCGACTTTCAAATTTCTAAATTCTAAGAAAGTGGAAATCTAGGGCTTAAGGAATATTTTAGATTCCCCCTAGATTCCTCAAAGATTCCCTCCTCTGGGTCATCTATAAATATGTTTCTTAGATCAGGAAACTGACTGAGCCATTGGGTTCATGTCGCTAAGAGGTGTAAGATCAACACAAAATTTGTCCAATTTGGACACTGCAAAAATTTCACCCTCCTGAGAATTTCACTCAATCATGGTTCTGCCTACAATAAATTAATTAAAAAAATATTGCATCTTGATTTCCGTGTGCGCTCCTGGTTCCTCCATCCTCTCTGTGCACTGATGAAATGATAATTTCTATACCATGTGGGTTGGTTTGGTGTAGTGGTTAAGGCGGACAAAAGGAGGCAGAGAGGTTGGGGGATCAAATCCTCACCCCTCCAAAATTACACATAATTGTTATATAAAAGGGTGTGGTTTATTTGCATTGGAACTGTTTTTAAATATGGCGCGGAGTGTTAAAGTTTTTGGGTGCCGTAATAAATGGTGGTTGCATTAACTTAAATGGCGGAGGTGATGGTTACGTATGCCACCACATGAGGCCGGCCCATGTGGGTCGGGCGGGTTCGATCCCCACCGGCCCCACCTTAATATTTGTGCACATGGTTTGTTTTAGGGGTTTGGGCCAGGTCCACTGAAGGTGGCCTACCCACCCCATGTAACATTATAGTTAATCACATAGTTGGAGGAGGGTGTGGCGGGGTCATGGTCGCCAACCCAACATTTGATATTTAAATGGTGTGTTGTGGTTGGGCCAGCAGGGGTCATGGCCTATCAACATTTTAATAATTCATTTTTGTTATGTGGTTTTGGGGTGGTGGCTTGCCACCTCATATATTTATATATATCTTTTGTTTTATTTAATAATAATTGGCCATTTTTGAAAATTCAAAAAATGACTGAAGGAGACAAATTAATCAGACCACAAATTCACCCAAGATCTGACCCAGGTTAGCCAGAATCTGGTGGCCAGATTTTGTCCAAATTGTTGCCTCCTTAAGCCTTCCCAGTCACCCAAGGCAACCTGAACTTTGACTGCTCCTAACTTTTGCAAACAGACTTAGTTTGATGAACCGTTCACACCACCGCAATCAGGACGATGAGATATATGCTCCGGTCCTTGTTCAAAATCATTCTAATCAATTTGATTTTTGAGCTTCCATAAGCCCTCTTTGTCCTGTGTGTGTTTCTGGAGCCACCTGGATTAATACTATATCTTCCATCACAAGTAAGATACTTTTGAATGAGCAAGATGAGTTCCCTCTAGGGATCCTGAAATCAATCCCTTGTAACTACAATTTTCCAACTAACTGTCCCTTTTCTAGACTTCTGAAAAAAGTAGTTCCACTCCTTACCCTTGAAGTGTTGTCCCCTATGATATTTTTCCCCTTTCTGTGGTAGTCATGTGACTTAGGCTATGTATTCTTCATTTACTAGAACATTCAAACCTCCTATGACTATTTTTCCTTCGTAAAAATTGGCCACAAATGATTCTGTGAGTTCATTGTTATGCCCTCTAAATTTATCCAATAACTCAAGCAATTCGGCCTTATGGAGTTTCGTGATACTCTCTAGTGTCAATTTTTTATTTGAAAGCCTATAGGTTCAGTTCTTCTTTCAATTGAAGAAGCTTTGTGTTATGTTTAGAAAACACTTTCAATTTCCGAGTTTTCAAAAACGAAATTTCATGCAAAATTTCAAAGAAAACATGTAACATTGTTTTTCCTTTGTTGAATTCTCAGGAGAATAAAAGAAAACGATGCCCTGTACATACCAATTTTGTGTGATACCATGGTTGAGTTGGTACTGAGGTCAAAAATGATTCCCTGTATCCTTCTACATTTGTTTTAAGGCTCCTATACGTTTGTCATCATAGGCACAAAATATAATGAAATTGACACAGGGTTTTTCAAGGCTAAGGTTCTCATAACATTTCCTTAACTCTTGGCTCTTTCTATGAGTCTTTCTGACTATTAATTACCCACTTTTACCAAACTGGAAACAAAATCTGAGTTATTTCCTATATTTCCTCCATGTGATTTCCAAATGTGTGCTGATAGAGGTTTCTTTCCATGAGTCCTACTCTCTGTCAATTACCCATTTATTTTGCAGACTAGAAACAAAGTCGAGTTCTTACCTATATTTCCTCCACGGGGTTGCTAAAGTTGAATTTTTGTTGACATGTTTATAAGCATTATAACTCTATATTTGTATGTGGAACTTCCTGTGATGATTCATTTATGATATTTTTGTGGGATTTCTTACCTGTGCACATAGATAGTGTAACCCCTGTCTTCCCAAAATTTCGTACCACACTGCTAGTTTTAATTACAGTCGTAGTTCCTTCTATTTTTTTTTCTTTTAAATTCTCCCCTCCTTCATTCTCATTTTTCCATATCCATAGCTTCATTTTGAATTTGATGGAGTGTTTTTCCCATGGTCGTGTTTCTCCTCTATTCCTCTTGATGACTGTTGCATGAAAATGATTTCTCCTTTGGTTTCTTAATCATTTCAAATCAGGTTCTTACCTCTGCATTTTGTTTTCATGATCTCTTCCATTTGTTTTTATTGGTCTTATCATTTTGCTGAAATGATCTTTCATTTTGAGACTGAGTTTGCTTAGGACCCTTGTTTGGTTTAGGACCATTCTTTTTAGGATATGACTTCTTAGGATTCTTTAAATTTGGTTGCTGCTGGGCGGCTAACGCTTTCTTGGAAGAGTTTCCGAGATTAAGAAGACCAAGGTGTAAGAGTTTTTTTTGTTCTCTTATTAAAGAATCACAAAAAGAGTCAAAGGAAGGGGCCTTGTAGTCTTTTCCTTGACAAATGAAAGCTTCCCTTGTAGAATGGAAGGTGGAAACAAATACAGAGTAGGCTGGTCCCAACTTATAAAGGATGGAATAAATAAGGTTACTATCTTCTTTCTTAACCTTAACACCTTCCAAGAGATATCTAAGGGTCTTGAATTTGGACAAGAAATATTCAATGCAAGAAAAATTATTAGGATCCAATGTAATCAACTCATTTTCTAGTTGATGGGCTCTAATTTCATTTTTAATCCCCAAAACTTTAGTGATTTGGTCCAATGCTTCATGAGGAGTATCAAGTTCTACAATATGGAATCTAAGATCAGGAGAAATAGACATCCTTATCAAACCACGTGCTTGATCTTGTCTATTTTCCCATTTTGCAACCGTGTCTTCATCTTTTGGTTTCTTCTCTTGGCCCGTGGCTATTCTGTAGAGACTTTTACTTCTAAGTAAATCTTCCATGTAGGATACCCATTGGAAGTAGTTAGTGCTGTCAAGAATGACTTGGCATGGACATTCCATTT
>APFE030980716.1:0-14720 GCA_000404065.3 Pinus taeda
ATTTTTCTGCTAACTAGGTTATGTATGTTGGAATGATATAGTGATTGAGCTGCCATTAAGAATCTTTCTTCTAACTAGGTTATGTTTTGGATAGACATTTGTACTTTGTATTAAGAGAGTACTTTTTGGCTAGCTGTTTCATCAACATTGACGTGAAGAAATGTGCTAATTATGTTTTGGACAGACTTCTGTATGAAGAAATAGCAATTTTTGACTAGCTAATACATCAACATTCTTTTTAGAGTCTGCATGTTTTCGGGCTTCTCTTCACTGCCACTGCTTCTGTTAATATATTAAATATGCTATCTATTCCATAATAAATTTGTTCATTGCAGTCAATTTTAGGTACTTCTCTTCACTGCCACTGCTTCTGTTAATATATTATATATGCTATCTATTCCATAATAAATTTGTTCATTACAGTCAAGTTTAGGTAATAAATTTAAGATAGAAATAGAATAAGCTATAAAGTTTTTATATCTAGAAATGGATGTATGTGAATTTTTTATACACCAGCATAATACCTGGTTTAATGTTGATTATTTCAAGTACAATAAAGATATATTTTTTCAACTAGCTAAGGGATTTAATATATGGTTTTAATTTGATATTGGATGATGTAAATTACAAGTTTACATGTCAAACCATAGTCGATGGTGAGCCTTAAACATAGTTAAACCATGTCTCACTATAATAACCACCATTGCAATTGTAACCATAGTCAAATCTTGGTTAACTATAGGGAAACCATAGTCAAGAGATGGTCAACCAAACTCAACCACATTCAATCCATGGTCAACTTTAGTCAATCATATTCAACTATGGTTGAACATGAGTAAACCATGACGAAATGGTGGTCAATCATAATAAAACCATTCTCAGCTATAGTCAATCATAATTAACCATATTAAAAACATGGTCAAGTACCATAGCCATACAATAGTTAACCACACCCACTCATAGTAGAAACATAGTTAGCCATGTTTAAACATGGTGAACATGGACAACTATAGTCAAACATGGTAAACCACAATTAAATAATTGTTAAACATAGTCATTCATAGTCAATGATGTTTAAAAAGGGTGAACATGGAAATATGTGGTCAACCATAGTCAAAGAACCATATAATAAAACCATGCTCAGCTATAGTCAACCATAATTAACCATATTAATTTTAGTATGAATGTTTTATTATCTTACTTTCAGAATTGATCTTTTAGTTCACTTCATGGTGTGCCAATACACGCTTACAATTATAGTTCTTGTGAATGTCATTTCTCTATGTGAGAAGATGTGAATGGGTAGAGAGTAATGATTGTGTGCACTCATCCATAATTAATTTTGTCATACCGTGACCTAGGTGCCTGTTTTAGTCCTTGCAACACTTTCTTCAACCTGCAAACTAAATGTTCTTCACCCTGTTTGACAAACCTATCAAGTTGCACTAAGTACACTTCTTCTTTTAAGTCCCCATTTAAAAATACATATTTGACATATAGCTAGTGAATCATCCAATGGTGTTTGGTAGCTAAAGCAATTATCATTCTGATTGTGTTCAATTTAGCTACAGGGGCAAATGTTTCATCATAATCTATGCCTATTGTTATGGATATCCTTTGCAACCATACAATAGTTAACCACACCCACTCATAGTAGAAACATAGTTAGCCATGTTTGAACATGGTGAACATGGTCAACTATAGTAAAAAAAGGGTGAACATGGAAATCTGTGGTCAACCATAGTCAAAGAACCATATAATAAAACCATGGTCAGCTATAGTCAACCATAATTAACCATATTAATTTTAGTATGAATGTTTTTAAAACCATGCTCAGCTATAGTCAACCATAATTAACCATGGACCAACCCATAAATCCAAATTGGGGTTGCAACTTAAACATACTCACAAAAAAGGAATGTCGAGAAGGAACACACAGGTTCAACGCACTCTCCAAATTTGTTTTGTATTGCATTTTGAGTAAAACAAATGTAGTCTCAGAATTAGCGATGGAAAGAATTAGCCACCTCTTCTCACACAGATGGCAGTGCTAAAAAAAAAGTTTGCAATCAATGGAGAATTCTTGCTCACTACCTTGCAAGCTCCACGCAGACAATACCTCCTCGTAGTATTCACGCACCTCCAATCCACAAGCTATTGCAGCACAAATCTGGCCTCCTTGGCCTCCTCCACGGTAGTCTGGCTTCGTCGTTCAGTTATGTTAGCGTCGTTTGCACCAACACATATTTCCTCTCCTACGGTCAAGATGTCTTGTGCCCTCCTCCATGGCCTTCGATCTCTTCACGCCACTGGAAGTTTTCTCCTCCATGCAGATTCAGATCGTCAACCACAGAAGTTGTGGTCTTCTGGATCAATGGTCTGTGCTCAAAGCTACTCTTGCGCCATGCTCATCGGTGAATTCTTTCCGATCATGGCTATATCGTATGCCGAGGAACTCGTTTAAGTCATAGAAAACTATACCCACTTGTGGGAAGAGGCTTGCTTATCATCGGTTCTAGATAACCAACAACCAAGCATACATGTGCAAAGGCCAATACTTGAACACGACAATCTCGACCTCCACTCTTTGTTTGAAGTAGCGAAAAGTGCACACTTCAACCACTCAGTAGTTCTGGCTTGCGAAATAAACAAAAAAAAACACGCACACAATGTTTTCACCTTTCAATGTTAGTGCGATTTTCCACACTAATCTCCCCTCAAATGCACTGGTCTCTCTCTCCACTTAGGGTACAGGCGTCTTTAGCACTGTAGCTCTGATACTATGCAAAAATATGAATCGAACTTTATTAATTCAAATATAAGAAGCTTACAGGTGTGAAACACCACCTGTAAGACTGCCTCTACAGAACACACTCTGCCTTACAATTGATTACATAAGAAATATGTACACCAAACACACATTTAAGGAAGTTGAGTAGAATCCTAGAAAATAGGAACAAAATCCTAATTTAGGGTTTGATTTGAACTATTTCTCTATTAAGCGAGTTATACATTAATCTCAACACCATGATCACCCATTATTAAATTCACAAGCCAGAATAATCATTCATATACTTTGCTTAATATTTTGCCTTCCATTGCACACCACTCCCAAATCGGAACCGCAACTTTCTGTAATTTCTCACTAGCAATCATAGGGTATTTACTAGAATACATACCAACATTTAGAGTCACATGAATGACATAGTCTAATGTAAATAATCAAACCAGAACAACCACTAGAGAGACACTTGGGAATCGAGCACCTCCACCCAATGAAGAAATGACTTCCTCCATTCCACCCCCGATCTCAGAGTGATTGTGTCGAGGATTCAACAACCTCTTATTGATCCCTTCAATGGGTATTTAATTCATTTCTTTCATGATAAGGTTTCTTTTAGCGGAGTCCCGCTTTTGTGGGTCTTTTTATCCACTTTCTTAGGTTTTTCCATAAAAGCCCGCCTTTCTCTCCCATGGTGATTTTATGCTTTTCTAAGCTTAATAACTTTCTCCACCTAAGGAACTTAATGGAGATTTCTCTCACATCCATTAAGATTATATATAATTTTATTCTAGATTACTTATCATGAAATAATCTCATTAATAAATGAGATTTATCTTTATTATTATTTTTTTGGCAAGAATCTCCTTTCTGGGTGTCTCATTCCCAAGTACATATATATCATATATTTATTTATTTATAAAAAGAGATTTACATAATTAATGAAATATTCTTCTTTGGATTTTCCTTCATTCTTCATAACCCAACTCAGTTTAACCAGAGTGGTTTTATTGCAACGAAGGGATATTACAACCTTACTGGTTGACACTGGTAAACTCATCCTAGCTTCCAGGAAATTCAGTTGATTCAATTCCATAATCAATAGAAGAAAATGCGTGTGGGACGTATAGAGAAACACATTTTGTGCCTACCGTAGTCAGAACTTCTAAGGTCCGGTGCAAAGGACCCAGCTGCTGTGGAGTCCTCTGAGGACTAGATGTTATTTCAGTTTAGTTTTGGATGTGTTTCTTTTCATGTTTTATATGTCGGCTGATACTAAATATTGTAGCTTAGTAGACAAAAACCGTTGGTTATACATTAGGGCCTATAAGGCCTTGTGTCACAGACTTAAGAATTTCAGATTTTGGATGGCTTACAATGTGTTTTGGTGGCCAACAGACCTAGTTTCCCTTCTAGGTAGGTTGAGGCCACCGAACATCTTTCATGGTTGTAACCCGCTTTTGCAAATGAATGAATATAGAGGAACTACCAAGCTTACAATTATTTATTAATAAAATTTAATAATTTGGGATTTATAAGATAAGTACAATAAAATTTATATGATTATATCACGAGAATAACAATATTATATTAGTATTTATTATTATGTTTTAAATCAACTTTATTAACAATATTTAAAAATGTTAATAAGATTTATATTTAATAAATATTATTTATAAGATTTAAGGTTTATCAATTATTTATTAGTAAATTCCAAGGTTTATCAATTATAATAATAGTAGCATTACATTACTTAATAAATCATTATCTAGACTCTTCTAGAAAACTACAATGTTTGCAACAAAATCGTTTCCTTGAAGAAATGTCAAGACCCCTCTAAAATCCAATCAACAATGTTGATTTGGGAGAATATGCTCCCGCATCATAATAAATGTCCTATATATAACTTTTTAAGAATACAAATTTTTTAAATCGCATCCAAAAAACTTAATATTAAACCACTTTCACATTACTCTAGCTTAAAATTAAAATAAACTAAAGAAAAAATAATGATAAAATCTATAATAAAATTATTTAAAATTAAAACAATTGTTAAATAATTTGCAAGATAAAAATTAATTATATATATTTGCATAAATCATCTCTAATGTCTAAAATGTTAAAAGTCGATAATTACATTTAATCTTTTAGTGTTGATTCAATGTTATGTTAATCTAAATGATGTTAAATATATATTACTTAACATAGTAAGAAAGAAATTATAGACATCCTTATTCAACTTGCACAATCTCAATCTTAAAGGTCAAACATAATTTTTACTTGTGGGACTCTTTATGTTGATCAGTTTCCTAATAATACACCTCACATGGTAATTATCATGTTTAAGTCTTCACCACATGGTGATTAACAATCCACCTCACATGGTGATTGTCATAATGGATTTGAGATCACATAGTGATTATCATGCCTTGGTCTCCTAGAAAATTGTCGTTCTTCTAGACTTTTATCAAAACTTTTCAATCGCATGAAAACTTCTATCAAACAATATAATCATCGAGTCATTATCTTGTCACTTAATGATGAAAATTAAATGCTTCAACTACAAATAAAGAGAGCTTGGACCCCAAGAAATATAAAATGTTTTATCACATGGAGGAGCAAGTCAATATGTGGCCACATCAAATCAGAATTCTATATAGTATCGTGAGAAAATTGCTTTTGAATTGTGACAAACCTTGCCAATCGGCCTAACAAATAAAATTATGTAAACAGTTTTTGTTGTCACATGTAAACATTTGATTGCCACACTCAATTATGTAAAAAATATTAATATTCACTTGTAGTCAATTGACAACCACACTCAAAACAATATCAAACCTCAAATAGACTTGTTATATATTCACAACATCCTCTAGTGGTGGTCACCAATATTGTCCTTTCAATTTGTCTACATTAACTTATTGAAAGAGAATTTATAGCATGCCATCCTTGGCCAATTCCGGGAAAAAGATTTGGATTTGTGAACAAATTAATTTTTTATGAGATAAATTGTTGGTTTGAATGGAATGGCTACAGTGGACTTCATGCATGGGTGAATTTTGGATGAGGCGGACGTGCCTATGCCTCCCTTAGCCAACCCTAAATGGGCCAACAACCACTCTTCAACCCCATTTCACTCCTTTACTAAGGTTTTTCAACTCTTAGGTCCTGCCTAGAGGGAGGCCATGGGCTCAACTCTTGATTTCTTATAGGATTCTATCACTATGCTGAGTCTCGACCAGGTATCGTGTCTATTCTTAGGAAGTAAAATTATTGTTCGATAATGCGAGCGTGAAATTAATGATAATTTTCATAGACCTCCTTGCAATCATCAGAATCATAGAGAAAATGGAGAAGGCATGTGTCTGTGATGTAATTTCCTCAAAATATTATGAAACAGAATGCACAAAGTTGATTGCACAATTTAAAACCCTAACGAATTCTCTCGAAGATATAGTCCCAAGCATTGAGAGATTCATGGAAACCTACAAGATGGATTTCCCTACTGCTATGAATTGCTTACTTGTTTCTGTGTCTTTGGCCACATTTGCACACAAGGCCTTGTCATCGGCCTTGACTTTTGTCGTTGTTGTCAGTGAATGCCTACAATGTTTTTTTTACCTCAATGGATTATTTGAAGCTTATTATCATGGTGGTGGATCAATTATACTCGACACTTTCAGATATTTTTCTATAAGAATAAGAATTTTCTTTTTCCTGCAAATCCTAAAGTTATATGATGATCTTTAGCTAAATTTGTGTTGTTGGAAACATGGTATGGTGTTATTCTAGAGAATTTTATAAATATGGGTGATTTTTGTAACAAGATCAAAGGTTGTGAAGAAAATTGAGGGAAGAAAATTCTAAAGAAGATCTGGTGGAAGAGATTCAGCCCCTAAATGTTGAAGCAACACTTATAGCAGTATTAGAGAAATTCTTCTCCGTTGTGTGATAAATTGTTCTCTGTTGTAAGTATATTTTAGTTTTTATTTTTTTATGTTATTGCTGCCAGTTGCAATTGTTTTCCTCTCCTTCTACTGCAGATGCAAATTCATAAATGTTGTAGGGCCCTGTTCATGAAGCAGAATCATATTGAAGAGGCATTTTCAGATGTGCTTCATTCCTCAATTCATCTCTAACTACAGCCAAGGATTTGTTACTCTTAGGTGGCAATTATGAAGAGGTCAACTCATAATTCCACCATGTTCTACATGTATGTTTCTTCTTTTTGTAGTATTTTTATATGTTGTCGATATTGTTTTACAGGAGTAAATAACTTTGAACTATATCCCTAAAAGTAAGTAATATCGGTCAACTACAGAATGTGAACTCATTTTAAAGTGGATAGTTAATCAGTGTGACCCCACTTCCATATTCGATTGGCAGGTTTTTGAATACACAACCGTTCTTCTTCCATGTTCTACCCAAACAGTGTTTGATGGTGATTTTTCCTCCTTGGACCAAGTGGATGTCTACAAATGGACAGTCACTCTCAGTTATACAAAATAGGAAACACACACAGTAGTGTGATTTTGGTTTGTTGAATCTAGATTTTGTGCAGATGGAAAAGTCCCAATCATTCTTAGTTACTCAAAACAAGAGGAGGTAGATCACACAATGCTAATTTTTCTTCCATGACAAGAATAGATTGATAAATGCATTTCTGACACAATCAAGGCAAGATTGATAAACGCATTTTTGGTGCAATAAAGGAAACACTGTTGAGATTCGCAACAGTAGTTGAGGATAATGAATCTCAGTAGTGTCGTGTATAAGAAATTCATAATATAACGTTGATGTGGGTAATCAAGGTTTATTATTAACATTGAAATCTTCATTAACAAATATAGGCATAATAATTTATTAATAATTAGTGTATTCATACAATATTAACTTAATACATCAGTAATATATATATCTTTAATATTAGTATTTAATTATGAAGTTAATATAATATTAAGACATGTATATATGTGTGTGTGTGTGTGTGTGTGTGTATACATACGTACGTACACACACACACACATAGATATATATATTAACACATTGATGTAACGTTAATAACACTACTCTAACATTTAGATATGAGTAATAAGAATTTAATATAATGTTAATGACACATTTATAACTCCTTAAGTATAAATTAATGTAGACATTAATACATGTTAACTACGATTGATTATTATTGATTATGGTTCGCTATGCTTGACAATTATATATTCAACTATTATTGAACATAGGAAAACCATGGTAAATTATATTGAACAATAGTGGATGGTCATGGTTGACCATGGAGGCATATAGTGGATGGTTAGGGTTAACCATCGTCAAACCACGATTAACCATCTTCAAACCATGTCTATCCATGAACAACCACAATTGCAATGGTAACCATAATCAAATCATGGTCAACTATAGGCAAACCATATTCAAAATATAGTCAACCATTGTAAAACCACATTTAATAACCGACAAGCTATAGTCAATCATATTCAACTATGGTTGAACACAGGAAAACCATGGTCAAATGATGGTCAATCATAGTAAAACCATGTTGAACCATAGTCAGTCATGATTAATCGTTTTCAAAACATGGCCAAACATAGCCATACAATGGTTAACCATAGTCATATTTAAACATGGTGGACGTGGACAATTAAAGTCAACCATTGTCAATGATAGTTAAACAATTGTTAAACACAGGCATTCATAAACAAACCATAATCAAGAGTTGGGAAATCATACTCAAACCACATTCAATACATGATCATCTATAATCAATCATATTCAACTATGGTTGAACATGAGAAAACCATGGTCAAATGATGGTTAGTGAAAGTAAAACCATGTTCAACTATAGTCAATCATGATTAACCATATTAAAAGCATGGACAACCATAGTCATAAAATCATTAACCATGGTCATTAATAGTCAAAACATAGTTAGTGATGCTTAAACATGGTGAACATGGGAAACTATAGTCAACCATGGTCAACCATAGTGAAACAATTGTTAAACATAGTCATGCATAGTCAATGATGTTTAAAAAGGGTGAGCATGGAAGACCATTGTCAACCATGGTCAATCATAGCCAAAGAATAATTAACCATAGTAAAAAATAGTCAAGGATGTTTTAAAAATGTTACACATGTTTAACCATATATAAACCACGGTCGACCATATTCAATTATAGTCAACCATGTTTGACCAAATTGAAACATTGTCAACCTTAGTCAACTAAGGTCATCCTTGGTCGGTCACTATCAAGATTTGAAAACATTTAATAATATAAATTTTAATAGTATTAAACCCAACATTAAAATGTAAAACCTAAAAGCTAATATTGAAAGCTAACACCTCTAGATGTAAAACCTAAAACCTAACATTAAAACATATTGTTAAAGCCTAAACTTAGAACCTAAAACCCTAATGCCCAATAATCATAGGGCGTTTACAATAACCGCGATGTCGATAATTCTTGGTAGCATTAATGATAAATCAATGATGTGAATTACACACTTATGCTAACTCTTTATATCGACCCGTGATGGGACCAACCCAGCATTGTTCAGACTATAAATAATTAAATGATTGTAAAGGTGTTACAATTGTGGTTCAATGTGTGATTACCAATGCCCTTAGATATTTCTAGAAAGTGATAGGTTGCATTTATTTCGCAATCAATGTTGTGTACTTGCCTTGGGTCATGTTTCTCGCTCCTTGCTTTGCCAAAAATCCTCCTCTGTTGCTCATTCAGTCATTTTCCTTGTGCTTGCCGAGGGTTCGTTAGGGTATGGTTCTGTTAGTTGGGTATGTAGCTGCACTGCAATTTCTGGGCGCACCTCCTGGTATGCTTGCTGGTCTGACAGTGTGACTTCCGTGCTTGTTTCTTTATGCCAGTATGGGTAGTCTCTGGCCTTGGTTCATTGGGCAATTGAGAATGTTCTTGTTGTCACCTAGGTAAGTGGTTCTCTGTGCCTTTTCTGTTATTATCTCAACAGGTCTTCGTTTTTCGAGCTCGTGGTCTGGTATGTTATTATATGGTTTGCAAAATCAGTGGTTGGCATACATTCAAGGCTTGAAACAACATCGTTCTTCAGTCCTCAGCTTCAATGCAGGTAGCCTCCTCTCTCCTTGATTCAATTTTCCATTTTCATTCCTCAGTTTCTAGCGTGTTTGCTCCTTTGTCTCAGCCGTTGGTTGGAACTAGTGGGTGGAAGCCTCTCCCTCTGTTCTCATTGCAAATCACTTAGTTATGATGAATGAGACTTTTGCTTATTTGTTTTACATGCACTGTAGTTACGTTTTATCTATCAATGTTTCACTAACACCTATGTATTGACTTCTCTGCGGGTGTTGGGGTTTGCGGTTGGATGTATTGGGAATGAAAACTTTGGTCTTTATCTAGTAGGCTCTGCCAACACAATTTGTCTTTAGTCTTTGTCTTATTTTTAGAATATGCCTATGGGTATGAGGGCTTGTCTCCCCTCGATCCTTGTCAAATGTGGCTCTCGGCTATATGTAGCGTTCTGGCCATCTTGTTGTCTTAGGCTTTCACTATCTAGTGATTGTTGGTTGTAACTTGCTATGTATAGAAACAGTTTTCAAAACCCTCACCTAGGGTTTGTCATCCATTGGTTTATATGTGTGTCCCTATTTTGTCTTGTAATACTACTGTATATTCTCATACATTTGTTTTTGTAATTCGAAGAAAAAATTACAGGAAAGAAGGTTGGGTTTGATTTACCTGAATGTTAATTATATGATTAGGTTATTATTCTTTTTAGTCTGGATTCGATGCCTTTGAACTTCAATTGTTGTTTTACGGCTATGCTTGTAATGTTTTTCCACGAACATAAAATGTTGTGGCTACTCTGGTAATTTGTTTGATGGTCGATTTCAAATTAAAAGTTACCATATGGCATATGGATGCTTTACCCATCTTGGAACTTATTTTTGTTCGCTCCTATTCAGTCAGCGTTGTTTTCTTCAATAGAAATACAAACCTTCGCTCTAGCATTTGCATTTTTTGTCTCGCTGTTAGTACTGTCTTCTTGAGAAAACAAAAAGAATTAAATTTAATGGTCTGTGAACATTATGTTGTCTATTCATATGTTCGTTAATTAGGAAGCAAACTGAAAGTAAAGTAGAACGCACAGATGGAGTGAATGATCTGCTCTATTATTATTATTACTTGAATGCAAGAAATGTTGAACCCTATGCATGACTTCCATTGTTACATTTATATGTTTTTGTCTACAGTTAATGAAACTGTGAAATTACCTTCAGTTGTAGACCTTATAGTTACATAACTATTAAGTATTTGGTTCTGTATTTATGACAAGATTTTCCTTTTAGACACATTTGTCTTTTCCTCTTAAAATGACAGGACAATTATTAATCCACTATTAATTAAAAACAGACAAGTAAATAACCCTAACCGACCAAACTACCTTTGACTAATATAGAGATTAAGATAAAAACAAAATCCTACCTCCTACTCTAACAAACTAAACATGTAAGACAAACAAGATGTTAACTCAACTCTCCAACCTGGCAGAGACCAACACCCGGTCATGATTCCTTAGCTGGACGTTCCTGCATCAGGTTCCTGAGGAAAAATAAATCATTTGTCTGGTCCATGAGCTTCTCGACTGAAGAACCTATTTGCTCAATCTACCTGGCATCAATCCATGAATTGTCCTCAATAGGACGGTTCTTCCTCTTGACTAGGTATTTCAGATACTTCTTCTGTTGAGTTCATTTGGCCACCTGAGTGTCGAGAATGCTCTTGATCTCGGGAGGCGGAACGTAAGGCATCTGTCTCATCCAAGCTCCTCCTCCATCCTGGGTATTCCATGTAGGCCATGTAGTTCTATCTTCTTCTGTCTCTTCTGGGTCAACAGTGTAAGGGAACAGGCCTACTACATTAAAGATAGGCGAAATGCCTATTCCCAGTGGAAATTGTATCTCATAGGCATTCGCTGAAAATTTTCGGAGGACTTTGCAGGGACCTATCTTCTTATATTTCAGCTTATTGTACGTGCCTTTAAGAAAGTGTTGCTTGTGCAAATGCACGAGGACTTCATCTCCTATGTTGAACTATACTTCCTTTCTCTTCAAATCTGCTTGTTGTTTATACTTTTGGCTGCTATTATGCAATTTAATTTTCACTGTCTCATGCAAATCCCTCATCGCATTAGTGAAATCTTCTCCATCCGCACTTCGCCTTTCTTGCAGTCCAAGATCCTGCAACTCATGCACTCCATGAGGATGCATGTCGTACAGGATCTGAAATGGACTATAGTTTGTGCTATGATTAGGCGAGTTGTTAGAAGTAAACTCTGCCTGTGCAAGCACTCGATCCCACATCCACAAATTCTCACTAATCAAGCTTCGTAGCAGGTTTCCCAAACTCCTATTTACCACCTCCGTTAGTCCTTCGGTTTTTGGGTGATAAGCAGAGTTGTAACTCAGCTGTGTATCCATTTTCTTCCATAGGGTGTGCCAAAAGTGCCCTGTAAACTTGACATCCCTATCTGCAAGAATAGACTTAGGCAACCCATGTAGCTTGACAATCTCCGTGAAAAACAAGTGGGTCACATGAGTGACATCACTGGTTTTTTTGCAAGGTATAAAATGCACCATCTTCGAGAATCTATCCAATACTACCATCACCGAGTCATAACCTCGCTGTGTCTTAGGTAGACCCAAGATAAAGTCTAAGTTGACTGAGTCTCACAGCCTGCCTAGAATAGGTAACGGTGTGTACAGTCCTTTGTTTTGACTGTGACCCTTCACCAACTAGCACACTTTACATATAGTCACAAATTATTGTACATCCCTTCGCATCTTTGGCCAAAAGTAGAAATGACTGAGCTACTCGAGTGTCTTGTCCATGCTAAAATGTCCGGCTAGACCTCCATTGTGCTTCTCCCGAATAATGTTCTCCCTCATTGAGCAGTCAGGAACGTATAGTTGTCCTCCTCTAAACAACAATTTCTCTTGCAAGTTGTAGTCCAACCATGGACTGTTATCTCTCCCCAAGGGATTCTCACATGCCTCATAGGCTTCTCTAAAATCTGTGTATGCCTGATATAAATCCTTCAAGTGCTCACAACCCAACACTTGCATAGTACTCTCCTGCAGAAGTAAAGCTCTCCTACTCAGAGCATCTACCACCTTGTTGGCCTGCTCGCTGATGTGTTTCAACACGAAGGTGAAACTCTGCAAATATTCCACCCATTTGGCATGTTTGTTATTTAGCTTGTGTTGTTGCATTACATACTATAGCAAAGAATTATCTAAAAACAACACAAATGTGTTTCCAGGCAAATAATGTCTCGAGCGTTTTAATGCATGTATAATAGCATATAACTCCTTGTCATAAGATGAATATTTCTATCTACTTTAATTTAGCTTCTCATTGAAAAATGCAGCAGGCTTATCCTCCTGGATAAGTACAGCTCCAATAATCGTACCGGTAGCATCACAATGAACCTAAAAAAGCTTCTTGACGTCTGGAAATCTCAGGATCCGCCTCTCTGTGATCTTTTTCTTTAATAGTTGAAAACTTCTCTCCATTGCATCCGTCCATTGAAAAGGCTGACTGGCCTTTTTAATGGTGTCCAACCTAGGTGCACAAATTTCGCTAAAATTTCTTATGAATTGGCGGTAAAAACTCGCTAGTCCATGAAAGCTACGTACCTCAAATAAAATTTTCAGAGATGGCCAATTAACTATCACCACAATATTCTCAGGATCCATCTTCAGTTCATTTTCTACTATTACAAATCCCAAATAAATCAATTCCTTTTGCAGAAAAGTACATTTTTTTTCAGATTTATCAGCAGTTTGTTTTGCTATAATGTTTCCAGCACCTTCCGAACATGTCGAAGGTGCTCCTCCCTTTTCTTGCTGAAAATTAGTATGTCGTCCAGGTACACTATCACAAATTTTCCGATGTACTCCTTTAGCATCTCATTCATTAACCGCATAAATGTACTGGGTGCATTGCTCAGTCCAAATGGCATGACCAGCCATTCATACAGTACCTCATTCGTCTTAAAGGCTGTCTTCCACTTGTGCCCCTCTCGTATCCAGATCTGATGATACCCGCTCTTCATGTATATCTTAGAAAAATACGGTTCCCTGCTTAAACAATCCATCATATCATCCATCCGTGGCAGTGGAAACCTATACCGAATGGTGATTTTGTTAATGGCTCTAGAATCTGTGCACATCTGCCACTCTCTCCTTTCTTGGGAGCGAGAACCATTGGAACTATGCAAGGCCTCAAAATCTCCCTTATCAATCCTTTGTCTAGCAGTTCTTGCACCTGCTTCCTAATCTCTTCATTGTCCTTGGGGCTCATTCTGTATGTTGCCTTGTTCAGCAAACTAGCTCCGGGTATGAAGTCAATATGATGACTTATGCTTCTTTTGGGGGGCAGTTTATCTGGCAAGTCGTCCGCCACTATGTCTGTAAATTCTTGCAACATCTGCTAAATTTCTAGGGGTAAATATGATGCCTCTATATGCAATAGCACCTGATGGCCTTTTTGCATCCATGAAACTTTATAAGGGGTGGGATGTTTCAATCGCCTCAATTCCAACTTTTCCACCATCTCTGTGGACACCAAGTTATCTGTACTACCGCTGTCAATAATTAACTTACAACACTTACCATGTGACTTATAAACTATTCGAAACAAAGCCTTTCGTTGTGTCTATTCGATGGCTTCCTTGGCTGGTTTTAACAACACCTTGTTCAGTACCAGGGCTTCCCCTGTTTCTGGAGCATTCTCTGCTTCTTGGGGAGGTGCCTCTGCCTCCTCTGGTTCTGTGACATACACACCCCTCTGTCTAGCCTGATCTGCCTCTGGACACTAAAATGATCTGTGTCCCCACTTATGACACCTGTAACATTGATAACCAG
>APFE030980730.1:0-48153 GCA_000404065.3 Pinus taeda
ATCCAAGAGAAAGGTGAACCCTCGGTCTTGCTGGTGCCTCGCTCGCTTGAGATGGAAGTTGACTGTGGTAGCTCTTCTATGTAGATGTGTAGTAGGTGGATCTTCGCTCCTCTCTATCTGTCCTGCAGGGGTTGTCGGCCGTGTGACTAACTGGTTTCCATCTTGATGGTTGTCTTGCGGGGTGATGTGGGTGATGATATGTTGAAGTTTTAACCCACGATGTCTTTTTCTTTAATTCACCCTGATGTGGTGCCTGTTGTGATGTCTTCTTTTCCAATATGACTTCAACCATTGAGCCCTCATCTGATGTATCAGCACTTGTAACCTTTTCTGCTTCAACCTCTGTTTGTGTTTGAATGTCTATCATCACTGGCTCATTATCTAATATTTCAGACCCTGGAACATCTTCTGCTTCAGCCTCCTTGGACTGTACCTGTTTATTAATGGAAATATCTTGTAATGTAATTTTCTTCTTTTTATACCAGAGCTTTAGGAATTTCTTCTATACATTAATATTGATAGTACCTACTAATTCCATCCAAGGGTATCCCAAAACAACATCTATGTTATCCATATCTGAAGCATAAAAATCACTATGCAACACATATTTATCCATAGAAATCTTCAAATCCTTGTACACTTGAACATTCTCATCATCAACTTGTGTATTTTAAATTTGTTTTGTTGGAACTTGCAATTTTTTGCCAAATTAGCATTGATAAAAAATGCTTGCAACTAGGATTTATAGATACAATGATCTTCTCTTTCTGAATCAATCCATGAACCTGTAATAAGGAGATACCAGTAGAAAATAACCCTTTAGGCTCCTTGGTTTCCTCTAGCCTCTATATAGGCCTCATACATACAATACCATGGATCATTACCATGGTTCCCTCATACCATCCACTAATACCATGGGCCCATTACATTAATACTAACTACTTGTGGTCCCTTACATGATATGGGTTAACCACCTTATTTATTACTATGGCCCATCCCATTATTACATTATTACCTTGGGTACCTCCTTCGGTACCCCATATTACTCCTCCTAGGTATATAACAATAATGAGGTGGTAATTGTTCACTAAAAGGACATGTGGTGTGCGTTGAAGGAAATGTAACTAGCTTCAGTCTTCATAAATGTACTTTTGATATTTGTACTTATTCAAGAAGAAATATTATTTTCATAATATATGTCAATGATTTTCTTTCTCATTGAAATAGTTCTAGCACATGTTAAGTGTTATATGTGAGTCAAATAGTCAAAATAAAATGTTGAAGACCTTAAGGGAATGTTACACCATGTATGATTATGTATTAGGGCCAAGAGAATACCTTCAAACAAAGTCAAGTCTTCTCCTAGCACAAACACCATCCAAAGAAGCAATGACACCATTAAAATCACCTATCCCAACAAAGGAAAACAAGTCAACCTCAAAGAAATAAGTCGGCCTAAAGCAGGGGCAATCCTCTATATATATAGGTTTTCCACTCCTCTAAAGATAACTCATTCATAACCTCCAAAATCAGCGAAGTTAGAAGGCAGGCAAAGGGTAGTAAGAGTAAAAGTAAATGGTCTCCAAGGATGCGAAGAAAGAAGGAAGTAAAAACCAAAGTCTTAAAGGGTTGTTACAGTCACACATGTGAAGAGAGGAAGCCCTAACTACAGTCAGAATAACACAACTATAACAGTGTTATAATTTTGTTGGTTGGGCTAGACCATTAGGCCTATAAGGTTTCTCTCTCAAGCATGGAATAAGGCTATACAATCAAAGATAGAAGGAGAATTCTAACATAATTCTTGTGAGGGTATTCCCTCACATGTGCGAAGAACTAGGGCTGCACTACTAGTGCTCTAAAGTCTGCAATATTAGTGAAAGAGAAGAGGGCTTGGTTAGGGTACAATAACATCATATCCTTAAGTTTGAAAGGATCCCTCACTTGTAAGGGAATAAAATATCAAGGTTCACTGTAAAGTATACAATAAAATATCTCTATAGTTGTCGGAAAAAGGGTCGAAGGAAGAAACAATAAGGGCTAGAAGGAGGAGGATGAAGTGCTACAAGAAGATGTAATCTTGAAAGGACTTGACTTGTGCTTGGAGGATATTCTTGTCAAGGGTATAGGGTTTGGCATTGGTCAATAAGAATTTTAAATAAGAGAAACTTACCGAAGGGTTTGCCTCTCAAGAGAAGAGAGGTTTTGGCGTTGAAAGAGAGCCAAATTCTAGTGTTCTTGTTCTATGTTTTGATAGTAGTTTGATGAAGCACACGTTGTTGCTCCCAGAGACAGCCTTGGATTTCTTACAAGACCAATGCCTGGTTACATATAAATCAGCGTGCCTCAAATTATTCTCAAGTAGGAAGAGACATCATCCATATTCTATACATATATAGCAAAGAGTTGGTTATTTCATTCAAATATAGAAGCCATATGTTTCAACATTTCTACACACACATAGTTTGGATAAATATAACAGAAATAACAAAATCCAAGCACTTCAAAGATTTATAGTTTTAATCAGATTTATAAGATAAATGAGAGAAGTCAAAGAAAAATGACAACTTAGGATTTGGAACTCAAAGCACCAAGAATTCTATATATAAAACATAGAGCCTGAAACCATGAGATTTACTATAACTACTGAGTTAGAGGAAGATGTAATGGACATAAAAGAAGTTGTGTGATATTCATCACGTAGTATAACTTGAAAATATGACTTCAACCCCTCACAGAAGCATATGCATTAATACTTTAAGGCATATGAATCTATAGACAAGTATGAAATATGAGAGTATAGTATATTTTATTGCATGAATTCAAAAGAGGAAAACATATAAGATGAATGAAACATGGAAATAACACACTATAATACTTCAAAGGAGGAATCACCACCAATCCTATAATATTCTACAAGATCTATGTGACTAAGTGATAGAGTTTTCACAAAAATAGCAGAATTTCTTCTTAGATTTTAGAACCATTTTTCAGTGACGCTACCCCTATATATAAGAAGAGGGGGTGCTTTCAATCATGGTTTCATACATAAAATACTAGGCTGATTTTTTCATTGTCAATTCAGGTTGCTCTCTCAGCCAAAGGAGGTTGTGTATCCAAAAAAACATTAAGAAAAATAGTAATGGCCTCACAGAGGAAGGAACATCACAGAGTCACGGAACAAGTGAGACATTAATGTGAAATCCCTAGTGCCCCATTGATTTAATAACTTCTATCTCATGGATGCATTTAGTTCATGTCATTTGCTACTGCAATGCCCAACTAACTCTCATCATTCTGTCTAAAAAACGTGTCGTGCCAACCTTGAGAACATGTTACAAAGATCCATTTCTGGGGGGTTCCCGTACTTGGTTTTGAATGCTCCCTCTCCTGATTCACTGCTACAACAACCTCTGGGACTGACTTTGTCATTTCTGCCATAAAAACCTTCTAATCATGATCGACGCCCTGATCTGGCCTCGAGGTTAATTCTTGGTTTAATGACGGAAGTCTCAAGGGGCACATGAATTTACCTCGTTAAACAGGATAATGGGCATATGTGTTTTACCTTTGGAATAGGTGAAAGGGAACCTTTGGGTTCCCCCTTAGCCCCTCTTTATTAAAGCCCCTTTATTGAAATTCCTTATAAAACCAAGGCTAGAACCAAAGGTCCATGTTTTTGGTGTCAAAGTTCTTAATAATTGCACGGGTACCCTTTTATTTATATTGTAGAGGTCCCTCATCAGTTGATTTCCCTGAAACAAACTATTTCTAAATCACATCTCATAACTTATCACATCTGGTGGAGGAGTCCTGCATATCGCAAGTGCACTATTCCAATGTCTTAACATTTTTCTTTCTCCATAGCATGGGTTGATAGTCCAGATGTGACATCCTTATAGACCATGACGTAATATTTTATCGTGTTTTGGGGTTTCCCACATATCACAGTCACTGGATCCATCAACTTTAGCTTTTCCCCTTAGCTAATGTGATGATCGATCTGTGGGGTGACATCATTTCTACCATGTGTCACCTTGTGAGTGATGACATGTTGCACCAAGAAATAGGCCCATGTCACCCCCGAAAATACTGAAACTAGGTGACATGTGTCCTCTACCACGTCAACAACCATACTACCAAGTTACTATTGACATTAGCTACCTTGTCATCTCTGAAGACCAATTGCATGCCACCATGTGGCCTCTGGGAGGAGATAGAAAGCGGCCCACTCGGCCCCATTTTTCCATGATTTTCTTTGTTAACACTTTCTGAACCTTCTCCAATGGTGCAACAATATATCGATCGACCCCTCCACGGTTTAGAGTATGTTGTAACTAAGGGACTATTGGATCTGTAGGATACGATATGCGATATTGGCATTCACGACTGTTGTGATGCAGGATCCAAGATGTGGGATTGTGCCATGTGGAGGAGAGAGAAGTGGGGCAGACTACTCCTATTTTGTTAACCACTTTCTCTATTAATGAATTTATCTACACACTCGAAATATTTCATTGTATCGCAGTCGGTCCCCCGATGCAGTCTTCAGGACTTAAATCCTGTCGATACCGATAAACATGGTGTGCTGACCCACCAATGGTGATATATGATATCGGTGATTGACAGATCTCAGTTTCTACAATTATCGATGTTCTTTGCCTCTTGGTCCCCGTCGATACTGATATGTGATTGTGACAAACTATCCCAAGTCCCCATTGCGCTTTTTGTTCAACACTTAGCCATTTTACTCAATCAACTAGGCTTTTTAGGGGGAATATTCTACAGGCTCTAACTTTTGATATATCAACCCTTTTTTGGGCTTCTATATACCACCAGAAATATTTTTCTTAGAATTATGCAATGGAGAGGATATCATCAAGCTTGGTAAATTACGTGGCTAAGGAAATGGCTTCAAATTCATTGTTCTCATGCATCCTGGACCATTGATCATTTTCAAAGTAGTGAGTGAGTAGTAAATGACAACATTGGCTCCATCTAGGGATAGTGCCTTTCCAAGAAGCTGCTGAGAGCCTGCACACTGCAAACTACTCTTTTGGGCATGGAGTCACTTCTCAATCAAAACATAACTTTCACAAAAGATAAATTTTTACAATAAAAAAAAATTCAAAAGACAATTGGAGTAAACACACTATATCTTTACAATGAGTGTAAGACAACTAATTCTTAATTTTGAAAATAGAACTTGAGGAACTGACCATTCAATAGTAGTTCCAACAATTCGCCATCAAAGTTTTCAAGCAGAAATGTGTGGTTCCCTCTCTCTTCTACAATCCTGAAGGGGCCAAACCACAGTGGATCAAATTTTCCATGTTTTGCTTTGTCCTCCTATCGGACATCCCACATGAGAACTAAATCTCCTAGCTGAAGAGGTCTATCCTTGGCCTTTTTTTCAAACAAAGATTTCATTTTTTGTTGATAATTGGACTGTTTGGCCTCCACCTGTTCTTTATTCTATGGAAGCTCAACAAACTGATGAATCGTCCTTTTTAATGGACTTGGATCCTCTTCAACTTATTGTAACAACCTTGCTATTGGAATTGCTAGTTGAATTGGGAAGACAACAAATTTTCCATTCACTAACTCAAAAGGTGATTTCTATGTGGATTGTTTAGGCGTTACTAGGTTGGACCATAGAGAAAACTTTAGCTGGGAATACCAGTTCCTTTTTTTCAGTGATAGTCTTCTTCATCACCCTCACCGCAACTTTGTTTGAGGACTCATCCAAACCATTTCTTTGAGGGTAGTAAGTAGTGGAGTGTCCAATAATGATATTGTATTTATGGCAAAAGCTGGTGAACTTGGAAGATTTGAATAAAGTTCTCCTGCATGAACTTTATCACCACTAAATCTATAGCATTTCTAGCTAGGATGGCCTCTACCCACTTGGTGAAGTAGCCAGTGGCTGTCAATATCCTTTTGTGCTGGATAATGGATGGTGGGTTGATCTCCCCTATGAAGTCTAGTCCCCACTGTCTAAAAGGCTCTTCCCCATGCAAAGGAATAATGTGGAGAGGAAAAAGCTTCTCTCTTTTAACAAACACATGGCATTTCTGGCACCTCCTAACTTTGTTATAGACATCCTGGAACAACGTAGGCCACTAAAACCTAGCCTTGAGGATTTTGTGTGTTGTGGTCTTCTTGTTGTAATGCCCCCTAGAGACTCCTTCATGAAACTCTCGAGTCACCTTATGGGCCTTTCCTTCAACCAAACATAGAAACAATACCCTCACAAGGTCCTTCTAGTAGAGTAGGCCATTGGATATGTTATATTTCTGGGCTTGCAACCTCAGGATTCGATATTTGGAGGCATCCAGCCCCAACGAGCACCTCAAGAATAAGTAGTAAGGACAATATTCTTGTACCATGGTGATCCCTCGTACTTGGCATAGAGTTTATGTTAAGATGTTTTAATACTTCTGTGGTGGTCCCCTGGTCTACCTTCCTCTGTGGTCAAGTTTATCCATAGTGCTTGGTAGTTGGATTCAAATAATACCTTGGCCAATACCTGGTATTTACTGAGCTTGCTGGGCCTTTTTTCTAGCTCGTATTCCAGTATTTTCACTATCCACCCGCCGCTCTTTCCCTCACTCTATCCTTGCACCAGGATGTCCTTAACTATTGTTGTTGGGACAAACGTTGTGATCTTTTACTACAACACATACGCATGAAACACCCTCAGATACTTGACCACTGAGTAAGCTTGTTTCTCCAATATATTATATCTTAGTTCAGCGTCCCTTAGTACTTGGCTGAAGAAGGAAATAGGTAGATCACAACCCACTTTATTTTTCTGTAGCAGCATTATGGAAATGGTATGTGGATGGATGAAAGAAAAGATGTAGAAATGCACTAAATAGATGGGATTGGCTAACATGGGGGTTCAAGCAAATATTCTTTGATTATGCTAAAAGAATCACAGCGAACGGGGCTCCACTTTACATTGTTTCCCTTCTTAAGCATGTCTGTAATACCTTTGACAATCTCTACATAGTTGGGTATGAATCACCTCAAGAAAATTATTCTTCATAAGAAGGCTTGAACTTATTTCTTATTCCTTAGCAGTGGAATGTGTTTGATGGCTTTAACCCATTTAGGATCAATCTCCATACCTTCCTATGATACTACATGTCCTAGCATCTTCCCTTCACTTTTGGTGAACAAGGATTTCTTAGGATTCAAGGAGAGACCATATCTCCTGCACATCTGAAAGGTGAATTCTAAGTGGAGGATGTGTTCCTCCTCTATCTTCAAAAATATTTTGATGTCATCCAAGTAGACCACAATGAATTTTTCTCACTCTCCCATGGAAGCTACATCCATGGTTCTCTAAAAGGTGTCCTCTACATTTATCAACCCAAAAGGTATGCGAGCATACATAAATGTTCTCAGGGGGTGGTGAAAGTAGTCTTTCCTAATCGTCAGATGAAAATCCACTTGATTATATCCAGAGAACCCATCCACCATGGAAATTATGGCTGAACCAACCACCTTTTGCAATATATTATCCGTCTCAGGTAGTCGTCTTTCAAAAACGCCCTCCGTAGGTTTTGAAAGACTACACATAACCTTATCTCTCCATTCTTCTTATGAAACGGGACCAGATTCACTATTGAATCACAATATCTTAAAGGTACTATAATTTTTTCCTATAGCAGCTTCCTTATCTCCCTTTCAATGGAGGGAAGTAAGAGTGGATTTATTTGTCTGATTTTCTTCTTGCAGGGTTTCACTCCGCTTTTCAAAGGGATCTTGTGTTGTATGATGTTAGTATCAAATGATTTCAAATCATCATATGACCAACCAAAAACATCTTTGTATGCTTTGAAAAGATCTAAATACCTCTATTTATAGTGTGTTTGGTTGTGTTATATTCTTTCCACGACTAGCCCATGTAGTTAACCGGGGGGTTGGGGGGGGGGGAGGCCCCCCCTTCGTTGCAACCGATTGCGTAGCGGGGCGGGGGGGGGGGGGGGGGTCACAGGGGGTTTGATGGGTGCAAGTAACCCCACGCTATGGGGTCCAGGGCAGCGCCCCAGAAAATTTATGGTTTTGGAACCTATGTTAGGTTGGGAAAACCCAACTATGATTTTGTGCATGATTTTCGCACATGTTTTTGGACGCGATGGTTTTCGGTCCATGGTATTGGACACAATGGTTTTTGGTCAATGGTATTGGATGCTTCGACATGTATAAATATGTATTATAACATTGAAAGGAAGATAATGAAAAACCAAGCTGGTAGTCCCAGTTTTGGGATCCAGGGGAAAATCTTTGTGTATATATGTTTTATGTGTTATGCTCTCACATTTTTTATTTTCTGTGTTTTAGAATTTGTATGCAGGTAATTTCTGTACAGGTTTAAAACCTACATTTGGTATCAGAGCTATTTTGGCTCCAAGGGGATGCCTTTATTGTTGAGGGGTTTCGCTCAGGCCTGTGGTAGACCCTGTTCAGTGGGAGATATGCCGGATCGATTCTGGTAGTGAAAGAAGATGGTCAGTAGTGGAAAGATAGAGATCGAGAAATTTAATGGTCAGAGTTTTGAGTTGTGGAAACTCATGATGGAGGATTTGTTGGTGGCTAAAGATTAGAGGACCATGGTAGATCTAGGTACTAAACCAACATGAGTGTCTGATGAAGAATGGAAGAAGTTGGATCGGAGGGAAAAGAGCACAATATGATTGTGTGTCTCAGATTCAGTACTACTGAATGTATCAGGGGAAGCTATGGCGAAGGCTTTGTGGGACAAGTTAGGGACTTTGTACCAATCTAAGTATTTGGTGAATAAACTGTTGCTACAGAAAGAGCTGTATAACTTGAGGATGAAAGATGGAGACTCGGTGACAGAGCATTTAAATGCGTTTAATACTGTGGTAAGTCAGTTATCGTCTATTGATATCAAAATTTTAGATGAAGATAAGTGCATTAGTTTGTTGTGTTCTCTACTAGATTCGTAGGATAGTCTAGTTATTGCAGTAGGTAGCAATGCAACTGCCTTGCAGTTTGATGAAATAGTCTCATCCTTGCTGACGGAGGAGATGAGATGGAAAAATATTGACAACTAGAATGGTGATGCCTTGTTTGTATGATGATGGTCCCAGAACAGAAACAAAAATATAAGTCATCGAGTCGAAGATCTAAATCTAGAGGGAGATCTAAATCTCCAAGAAAACCTATAAAGGTGGTGTGCTGGAAATGCAGAAAGGAAGGGCACTACAAAAGGGACTATAAATGTAAAGCTCCTGACAAAGGAAAGGGATCTGATGATGCTCCTTCTGCAGAGGTGAAAACCACTTGAGATGAAGGTGGGGATGTGTACTTGGATTCTTCAAGTACACATGTAGATCATGAGGCATCATTGACTGACTCAAGTGCATCCTTTCACTTCACTCCCCATAGAGAGTGGTTCTGCGAGTATGAGAAATACAATGGTCGTGATGTCTTCTTAGGGGATGATAGGAAGGCTAGAATCATTGTTCATGGAAAAGTAAAGTTGAAGTTGCAAGGTTGAAGGGTTAGAACACATCCGGGTATTCTGCATATTCTTGCATTAGCCATAAATCTAATTTCTATAAACAAGCTAGATGATGTAGGTGTAAAAATAGTGTTCGAGAAGGATACCTGCAAGATGGTTTGGGGAGCAATGGTATTGATGTGGGGAGTTCGGACTGGAACTCTATACAAGATGCAAGGTAGCACTATTGTTGATAGGTGCAACAGTTATGTGGTTCCTGAAAGTGGAGCAAAAATTCTAGTGGTATCTGGAGAGAAGACCATGATGTGGCATCAAAGTCTTGGCCATATTGGAGAGAAACGCCTTTGAATACTTCATGGTAAAGGTATGCTAAAGGTATGGTATGAGTATAGCTCTCTAGATTTTGATTTCTATGAAAATTGCGTGCATGGAAAGCAAAATCGGGCGAGTTTTCCCTCTGGTGGTAAGAGCGCGAAACAAATATTAGAGCTTGTGCACGGTGATGTGTTTAGAGCTATGAAGGTTCCATCACTGGGTAAGTCTATGTACTATGTATCATTTATAGATGAATTCTCAAGGAATGCATTGATATATTTCCTTCAGAAAAAATCTAAAGTATTTGACAAGTTTAAAGAATTTGAGACTCTGGTGGAGAACCAAACATAGAAGAAGATAAAAGGTGTTGAGGACAGATAATGGTGGAGAGTTTTGCAGTAAGGAATTTGAAGAATTCTGTAAGAAGTGTGGTATAACATGGCACAAGACTACTCCATATACACCTCAGCAAAATGGAGTTGTAGAAAGAATGAACAAGACGTTGATGGAATGGGAAAGAAGCATGCTCAGTGGTGCTAGGTTAGGACAAGAATTCTGGGCAGAGGCAGTGGAGACAACATGACACCTGGTCAATAGATCACCTTCATCAACGTTGGAGGATAATACTCCACAAGAGGTATGGACTGGTAAGAAACCCTCTCTTTCACATCTGAGGGTATTTGGATGTGATGCATATGTACATGTTCCAAATGAGAAATGAACCAAGTTGGATAGTAAATCTGAAAAGTGCATCTTTATTGAGTATAAGGATGGTTTAAAGGGTTATAATCTTTGGAACCCAGTAACAAGGAAGGTTGTGCACAACCAAGTTGTGGCATTCAGAGAGGTGAAATATGTTATTAAACATGAATTCCAACCAAAGGAACCTAAGAATATAGAGTTTGAGCTAAAGGAGGAAGAATTAGACTCTACAACAAAGGAGGAATCAGAAGATGAAGAGCCACAAACTCTGGGTGTGAGAAGATCAGTTCAAGAAAGAAGGCAGCTAGAAAGGTATAGCCCATCTGCTTTCTGTTCAAATGTTACTTTATCTATTACTAGTGATGATCCCAGAATTGTGAAGGAAGCAGTAGATTCAGAGGATGTAAAACTCTTGAAAGAGACCATGGTTGATGAAGTGGCATCTTTGCACAAAAATAAGGCTTAGGATTTGGTGGAGTTGCTGGCTAAAAGGAAACCCATTGGCAGCAAATGGTTGTTCAAGAAGAAGAAAAATACATAAGGAAAGGTCAAGAAATACAGAGCTTGGTTGGTAGCAAAAGGTTATTCCAAGGTGCTGGGAATTGATTTTGGTGATATTTTTTCTCTTGTTTCCAAGATAGCTTCTATTAGAATACTTTTATTTGTTGCTGCTACTTTTGATTTTGAAGTAGAACATATGTATGTGAAGACAACATTTCTTCACGGGGATCTGGAAGAGGAGATCTACATAAAGAAACTTGAAGGATTTATGGTGAAGGGTAAGAGAGAACTGGTATGCAAGTTAAAGAAGTCTCTGTATGGGTTAAAACAGTCACCAAGGATGTGGTATTAGAAATTTGATACATTTATACAGGGACTTGGCTTCACTAGAAGCAAAATCAGATCACTGTGTAAATTTTAAATTAATTAGTGACCGTGTTATTATTTGGTCTTGTATGCGGATGATATGTTGTTGGTTGGAAATGAAAAAGAAATTATCCAGGATTTGAAGACGCAATTTTCCTCCAAATTCTACATGAAAGATCTTGGCACTGCAAACTATATTTTTGGCATGGAAATTAAAAGAGATTGGACAAAGAGGAAGCTCTGGTTAAACCAAAAGAAGTATGTCGAGAAAATATTGTAGATATTTAATATGCAGAATAGTAAACCGGTGAAGGTTCCTTTTCCTATAGGTGTAGAGTTATATGTTTAACAGTGTCCCAAGACACAAGAAGAGGAAGAGGACATGTCTCGTGTTCCATATGCAAGTGCAGTGAGTAGCCTAATATATGCAATGGTTTGTACTAGACCAAACATTTCACATGCAGTGGGAGTATTGAGTAGGTTTATGTCAAAACCAGGAAAGGAGCATTGGACATCAGTGAAGCGGGTTTTCAAGTATTTGCGTGGCACTAGTGATTATGGTTTATGCTACCAAGGAAGACTAGGATTAGACAGAGTGTTGGATATTCATGGCTTTATTGATACAGACTGGGCTGGAGATCTGGATCAAAGAAGATCTACAAGTGGGTATGTGTTTAACCTATTTGGAGGTGCAGTCAGTTGGATGAGTAAGAAATAATCTGTAGTGGCACTATCAACTACAGAGGTAGAATACATGGCAGCCACTCATGCAAGCAAGGAAGTAGTTTGGTTGCAGAGATTGTGTTAAAATATGGGGTTAGTACAGGGAGCTATAAGGATAGACTGTGACAACCAAAGTACAATTTTCTTGGCAAAGAACCCTACATATCATTCAAGGACAAAGCACATTGATGTTCAGTATCACTTTGTGAGGGATATGATAGAAGACAAAAATGTGTTGCTGGTAAAGGTGGACACTTTGAAGAATACTGTAGATGCATTGACAAAATATATGAGCTTTGAGAATTTCTCTTGGTGTAGAGAAACAATGGGTGTTGCAGGGTTGGATAAATGACTAAGCTCTCTTGTATCCCACTGTGGAAAGAAATCAACAAGTGGGAGAATGTTGGGTTTTGTTATATTCTTTCTACGACTAGCCCATGTAGTTAACCGGGGGGTTAGAGGGGGGGTCACAAGGGGTTTGAGGGGTGTAGGTAACGCCACCCTATGGGGTTCGGGGTAGCGCCCCGGAAATTTTTTGATTTTGGAACCTATGTTAGGTTGGGCGGACCCACCTATCCGTTTCTGCATGATTTTCACACATGTTTTTGGACGCAATGGTTTCCAGTCCATGGTTTTGGACGCGATGGTTTTCGGTCCATGGTATTGGATGCTTCGGCATGTATCAATATGTATTATAACATTGAAAGGAACATAATGAAAAATCAAGCTAGTAGTCCCAGTTTTGCGATCCAGGGGAAAATGTCTGTGTATATGTGTTTTATGTGTTATTCTCTCGCATTGTTTATTTTCTATGTTTTACAATTCGTAAGTAGGTAATTTATTTATGGGGTTAAGACCTACATAGTGCGAGGGGATTCCTTTTGACACCTTGATCATCTGAGGCTCCTCCTCTGATCCAATTTTGCAATGTTGTACTTGATCATCCATCTTTGGAGCTATTTTTTTTTCTGGCTATGTCTTCTTTATTAAAAATCATTTCTAGTGTGACTAGCCTGCGAGGGATAGTGTTCCCTTTCAGTTACAAAATTTTGTGCCTAGCCACTGCATCTTTCCATGAATTGGCTTCTCTATCTACTTCTTCTTCTTCTTCTTGATCGATGGTGGAGTTAGAAAACTCCCCAACAACCTCCATGAATTGTTTCACTTGTTCATCATCTTCAAACACCTCCCAGTGCTTGATGTTATTAGGTACGGAGGTCCTGCACCTAATTTCCACCTCATATATGAGAAGAGGATTTGGGGGGGGGGGGGGGGGGGAGAGGCTAAAAGTATGTACAGATACAATAAGAGAGTCCTCCATCCTATTTTCTTCCCTGGGAAGAAACTAGATGTTAAAAATTACGAAGAAATTATCAATAAAGTCCCATACTTCATTTCGGTATGTTCTCAATCTGGGGTGTTTGGCCTGGTATTGATTCCTGATTTTCCTTATGACCAGCTCAGATTCTGCATAAACTGTTAGACATTCAATATTAATAATTTTTGCAGTCTGTAACCCAAGGAGAAATGCTTCATATTCCAGCACGTTGTTGGTTTCTTCAAACTCCAGTTTGAATGAGAGGGGTATCTGGTGCCCTTCAAGAGATACCAACAATACTCCTACCCCATTTCCCTCTTTTGAATTACCTCCATCAAAATATAGTCTCCATACTTTTATTTCACTTGCATGTTGATGTTCTAACTACTGTATTAGGTGGACTGATGTTTCTTATTTGATAGCCTCATCTTCTTCTAGAAATAGGCAGGAGAGGTCACTTTCTTTCCCATACACTGGGGATTTTTTTGAGCCTTTTGCCGAGGTCACAATTTTTACAAACCTGGATTCTCTATATAGTCTCCTTTGTTCTCCTCCAAATGTGCAAATGGTGGCATAAGTTAGCTCCAACTTGATAAGGCCCCCTACCTTGGAACCCTAAGACCTAGATAGCAGCATGCCAAAGAAAGGGGGTATATCTGCCACTACTATGTCCATTACCACGCTCTTCACAGGGATCTGAGCTAGGTTCACAACCAAATCCCTTATCATTCCCAAACATTTGAATCTCTTGGAGTAAAAGGAGTATAGATCCTTATAGGGTCTAGTGATGTACAAGTCAGGTTTTTCCATTACTTCCAAGGGCATGAGGTTGTGGGAGGCATTGGAGTTCGACATGTAATTATGTAAAATAAGATCATGAATTATGACAGTTACATGGAAAGGTCCGGTAGAAGGGTCAAGTTCTTCCACATACAACCCAAAGACCACTATTGGCCTCTCTTCTTAGAAGGGTCAAGTTCTTCACCATCCAGCCCAAAAATCTTTATCTTTTCAAGCTCCCTTTGAAAGTTGAATGTAGTTTGGGTCTTCTCTATACCTCTTGGCTCAACTTCTCCTTCACTACCACCGTTGTTTTTCTACAAGATAGGTGCTTCCTTTGTTGTGTTCTCCTCTGAGTGATTTCTTTCCTTATTCAAAGGGGCTTTTATCCTGGTAAGAATTCAACTTGCCTTTCCCTTTGTCCAGTACTGGAGGAGTAACCCAGGGATAATTTTCCTCTTGTTTCTCTAGTTACCTTGACCTCTTCTTTGAAGATCTTAGATTATATTTACGTTGTGGCTATTCTACCATGAACTATGAAAACTATTTCAATAATAACCTATATCTTTCTTATATGTTGCTTCTCCATCATGACTGACCTCTTAATGAACCATACTCTCTTGTTCTTTTTTAGAGAAAGAATAATATAAGTTTCCCTGCATCTCCTATGTATATGACCATTTCTCATCGGGATCATTTTCTAAATATAGAGGATGAGGGATTTTATCTAGTTATTCCTTTCTTTCCCTTGGCAATATCTATAATGGAGGCCTTCTATATTGTGGGTTATATCCCCGATTGCTTCCTTGAGCATTCTATTTGGAGGGACTCTTGTTCTGAATTTCGAGTTTTCCAACCTTATGTGACAAACTCCTGATGAGTTTATCCAACCCCCACATCTTCTGGTCTAATGATTCTCTGGTTTGACCAAAGGAGGAAGCTTCTTCTTTACCTCTTCTATTCCTGGTGGTTTCCTACTTTCCACTTGACTTCCTTATGGAAGAAAAAATTTCTTCTACTTCTAGAGCATCAATCTGGAGTTGATCTAAGTTAGGAGATTTCCTTTCTCTTAATTTGAAACCAAAGTTAGATTCGAATACTCCCAAGCAAAATACCCGAGTAGTAGCTGGTGAAGGTTTTATTTCAGCTCGCAAGTTGTTATATTGCTTATTGAATCTCTTATTAAAATCTGAGATATTCTTCTTTGGCTCCTCCTTGATGGCATTGAACTCTGTGAGGACGTACTCATGATCTCTCTTCTCACCCAATTTTTTGTGTGAACAAGGTTTCAAGTTCCTCCGAGGTGCTGATGGAGGCATCAGGGAGGGTTTTAAACCATTTTCTAGCTTCTCCATCAAGGGATAGTACAAAAAGTCTCAGGACCACATCAAGTTATTTTACATTCAAGTTGTCAGCCAAATCACAGAAGGCCTGAATGTGTCTTTGAGAAAAATTATCATCTTCCCCATTAAACCTAGGCAAAGCTTCAAATAGTCCTCAGGCATAACACTTAAGGGTAGAGGTAAGTCAAGAGGTGCATACTTGTTTAGCAAAAATCCTAGAAGATCCATATGGAATGGTGGAGGATCCAAATTTACTTGATAAACCAAGGTCAGGGCCATAGGGGTTGAAGGTGAAGGAGGGTATGTTAGGGTTTTAGGAGAAAGTCCTGAATTGTTAGTAACAGTGGGCTGAGAACTGGAGGAGGAAGTTTCAAAGGTTGGTGAGATGGTGGCAGAGGCAACGAGAGTTCTCTCTCTCAAGACTTTTTAAAAACTTATGTTTTCAGGGTCAGAAACAAATGGGGCTTTTCGTTGTGAGGTGTCTGAGCGAGTATGAGGCCTTCTAAAATCTAGGGTGGTAAATGATAATGAGGGGGGTGTGGAGTAGCCAAGGTGGTGTGAATGCAATCAGAAAAGACTTCTCTCACCTACACGAAGGGTGCTCAATTTGTCGTATCCTAGGGGAAAAATCCTTCAATATGTTCCCCGACAATGGGATCGGAAGATGTTGTCACTCCCAGAGAATACCTTGGATTTCTTACAAGACCAATGCCTAGGTACATTTAAATCAGTGTTCCTCAAATGATTCTCAAGAAGGAGGAGACATCACCCATATACAATTTTCACAAAAATAACAGACTTTCTTCTCAAATTTCGTAACCATTTTTAGTGTTGCGACCCCCTATTTATAAGAAGAGGGAGTTCTTCCAATCATTGTATCATACATAAAACCCTAGGCCAAGTTTTTAGCTCTCAAGTCAACTTTGTCTGTCGGCCAAGGGAGGTTTGTTATCCAAAAAAATATTAAGAACAATAATAATGACCTCACAGGAAGGCACATCTCATAACCATGGAAGATGTGAGAAATTAATGTGAAATCCCAAGTGCCCCATCCCTGTAATCACTTTTGTTTCATGGATACATTTAGTTCACGACATATACTCCTATGTTTCCCAACTAACTCTTGTCATTTCATCTTAAAAACCTTCTACGCCGACCTTGAGAATGGGTTACGGAGAGCAATTTATGGGGGCTGCCCATACTTGGTTTTGAATGCTCCCTCTCCTGATTCACTACTACAACTACCTCCGAGACCTTCTCTATCATTTTTTCCATAGGGGTGAGTTATCCATTTAATGATGGAAGTCTCAAGGGGCACAGGAATTTACATCCTTAAATAGGAAAAAGGGCACATGCGTTTTACCTCTGGAACAAGTGAAAGGGAACCTTTGTGTTTCCCCCTTAGCCCCTTTTTACTATAGCCCCTTTATTGAAATTCCTTATACAATCGAGGCTGGAACCAAAGGCCCATTTGTTTGGCACAAAAGTTCTCAATAACTATGCGGGGGACCTTTTTCTTTATATTTTAGAAGTACCTGATCGTCCGATTTCCTAGACCTGAACTCTTTCTAAATCGCAACTCATAACTTATCACATCTGGGGGAGGAGTCCCACATATTGCAATCGCACTATGCTAATATCTTCAGATTTTTTTTTCTCCATAGTGTAGGTGGTAGTCCATATGTGAGGTACTTATGTACCATGATGTAATACTTTACCACATCTGAGGGTTTCCCACATATCGCAGTCGATGGCTCCATAAGCTTTAGCTTTTCCTCTTAACTATTGCAAACACCAATCTATGGGGTGACATCATCATTGCCACTTGTCACCTTATGAGTGGTGATAGGCGGCACCCAAAAATGGGCCCATGTCACCCCAAAAAATATTGAAACTTGGTGACCCATGTCCTCTTCCACGTCATCAAATAGACTACCACATCACTGATGACGTCAGTTTCCCTGTCAACTCTGAAGACCAATCACATGTCACCATGTTGCCTTTGGGAGGAGAGATAAAGTGGCCTGCCCAGCCCCAATTTTCCATGATTTTCTTTGTTATCGCATTCTGACCCTTCCCCGGTGGTGCAACAATATATCGCAATATTGGTCCTCGCATGATTTAGAGTATGATGTAACTAAGGGAGTGTTCGATCTATGAGATGTGATATGTGATATCGACACTCACGGCTCCTTTGATGTGGGATGCGGGATGTGAGATTGTGCCACATAGAGGAGAGAGAAGGGGGGCGAACCGCTCTTGTTTTGTTAACCATTTTCTTTGTTATTGAATTTCTCATCCCCCCAATGATATTTCATCATATATGAATTAGCCCCCCAACACAGTCTTCAGGACTTAAATCACAATGATGCTAATAAATATGGTGCCCTGACCTATTGACACCGATATATGATATCGGTGATTGACAGATCACATTTTCTACAATCACCGATGTTATTTTTCTCCTAGTCATTTTCCTCAATCAGCTGGGCTTTTCAGGGGCAATCTTCTAATAGCTCTAACTTTTGATCCGAGAACCCTTTTTTGGACTTATATATACCACCAGAAATATTTTTCCAAGAATTATGCAATGGAGAGGATACCATGAAGCTATGATAACTTTTGTGGCTCAGGAAATGGCTTCAACTACACTATTCTCATGCATCCTAGACCACGAATCATTTGCAAAGTAGTGAGTGAGCAATAAATGACAACAACACACACCCATGCATTAATAAGAAAAGAAGATTAAACTAACAAGCAAAAGAAAAGGACATCACAAGTTTTTATCTGGTCCCAAAGAATCACTGTACACCTAATTTCCTTACATGCTTCAAACTCAAGAACACTCATCAAGGAAAGGCATCTACAAGGTTGAAACATCAAACCAAATATACTCAAAGAAAAGTAGGCCTACCATCTATCATTCATCAATGAAGACTACATAGAGAGAAAAAGATACTTACACAAAGGCGCCTACAAAGAAGATCAAACTAAAAAGGGAGCTACATAATCTACAAGCTACCAAGAAAATCTCTTTATCGGGAAAGTCCACTTGGAGAAGGAAACTTGAATAACATCAAGATCCTAGTAAGGCAAGCCATCAAGTCTTCAGGGAGGAAGCAAATCCATTACATCTCAAAATCTATCAAGTAAGTATATGTCCCCTTTTGAATATACATCAATGTCTTTTTGCAAGGAAAGCAACAAATTGTTAGGTACCAATAACTTTCTTGGATGGAAGAAGAGGATTGATTTACTTCCTAAGGATAATGAACTTCTAGAACATGTCAAAGGGAATCTAACTATCCCTGCTAAGGAACAAAATCAAGCCTTAGCCAATTACAATAAGGATGAGACAAGAGCTCAAAGGATTTTAATAGAATATATCAAGGAATCTCTCATTCCATATATCTCCAAATTTGAAACATCAAAATAAGTTTATGATAAGCTAGTATAACTATTCTAGCTATCCATAGAAGGAGAAGTGATATCTCTAAGAAATGAATCTTACAAGATGAATATATGAAAGGAAGGAATAGCTCCCTACTTCGAGAATATATCTAAGATTAGGGATCAACTTAAAGAGCTTTGGGAAGTCATGTCTGACAGAGAAATGGCAACTTCAGCGCTCAATGCTCTACCTAAGGATTGGGGCAACTTCACATCAAGCATATATACCAAGAAAGAAGCAACCACACTCAGTGAAATGTGGTCTCTATATAAGAAAAAGGAAACTAGACTTAAGGCAAAGGAATATGTGGGATCAAAAGAGCAAGCAATTGCTACCATGGCCAAGAGAAAGGGAAAATTTGGATAATTTGGTCCACAAAGAACAAAAAACAAAGACATGTCCAAAATCCAATGCTATGGATGTCAAGAATATGGGCACCATAAAAGGAATTATCCTAGGATTAAGAAGGAAAACAACAACAAAATGAAGAGGGAAGAAGCTCACGTGGCTCAAGAGGTCAAAGAAGAAGAAAGGAAGCAATAGAAGGAAGATACTCCGTATCTCTACTGTGACTAGGTTAAAATATTTACTTCAAGTCTTCTTTCAAGGTTTTGAGTAGGATAAGAGCACGTAGGAATAAAATAAAATTTCATGGCTAGAAACATCTTCTAGAATCTAGAAGCATGAAGTACATCAAGTTCTAGATAATTATGAAGAAGTAGCATTTATAATGACAACAAAATGCATGGTTAGAAATATGTTCTAGAATATAAGAGCATGGTAGATATATCTCAAGATATTCATGTAGAAGGATCATACCTACCAGGGGACCTCATTCATGATGAAAGAAGATTGATGATTATTAATAATCTTAGAATACCTCCATCATCAAAAGAAAAGAAACATTTGCAAGGAAAGGGTCTTTTAGATTCTATGATGGAATCTTCAAAAGAAGGTTTATGAACCAAAGAAAATGTCTCATTGGGAATCCCATTCATGGGATTCAAGAAAAGGATTATATGTAGGAAAGATAAGACGAAGCGAGAAGGGCCACACCAAGGACAACCAAATGAAGATAAGATGATCAAAGGAGAATCAAGATGAGCTATGTATGCATCAAAGTTTAGTCATGTTATCATTTGTATATTATTGAATCACAGGAATAGTTCTATAACATGATCAAGTGGGAAATTATCTCTTTCACCAATGACATGATCGAAGGCATGTACTACAATGCAATAAAGGTCAACAAAAGGATATGATCACATAAGGAGTATAAGATTGTTGACTAAAAAGCAAGAAGAAACGCTGACTAGTCCAAGAAGCAAGAAATGAAGAAGTGCTCTTACAAGGAGCATAAGGTGGTTGACAAATTTATCCAAAGGAGAAGAAAATAAAGAAAGAGATCAAGAATGTGATGAACACCGTGCTCACAAAGAATCACTATCTGACAAGATACTTTGAATATATCTCCCAAAATAATGCAAGACAACTCTAACAAAGGAAGGAAAGACCCTTGAAACCTATGAAGGACTTGGAGATATGAAAGGTACATATAACTGATTCTACTCTATAAAAGATGTTGTGATGAAGAAGTCGTCCATGAAAAGTAGAAGAAATGTTGAAGTAAGATTAGGAGGAATTCATGATGGGCGACTAGGTCGAAGAATGTAAACAAGCAAGTAAAATGAAACACCCATAATAAGGGTATTCCAAAGAAATGACAAGAAAACCCAATGTATGATAAGAAATCCACTTTCCACGAAGGAAGAAATGACATGAAAAACCAGGAAGGAAAGTGATCGATGGATGGTACCCTACCTAGAAGAAGTTCGAATAAAGGATTCATGACATCAATGAAAGGAAGGAGATCAAGCAACTGAAGGACCCACGAAGAAGAAGTTGCTAATGAATGAAAGAGTCCCTAGTTATAAGGAAGCCCTGATAGGTCCCTGATCAAGAGCGAGTTTTGGATCACCCCTAATTACGAACGAGAGAACATTGTGTTTTTCCATTTGATGTGTCATGCACTAGACCAAGATTATCAATCGTAAGTCTAGATGGTGGAAATAAATGGAAATGTAGACAAAAGGAAGACACAACATTCATGTCTTCACTTCAGAAGAAAGAATGTGAGGATTGGGTAATCATCTGGCATCTGATACTCTTTAAGGATGTGTAGGGCATCCAAGACAAGAGTAGGCAAGAAGACTGATATTCTTTGAGGGCTGCGAACCTAAGACAAGAATAGTCCTAGAAGGTCATACATAGTGAACACCCGGGTGGGTATGTACCTTGAGACACAATGACTAAGGTGTCTATAAATCATTGGTAGCCAACATTGTGCTCTGATCTATTGAGAGATAGAGTTGTCCATCAAGGCCTTAATGTGGAATTTTTTTTGGTTATTATGATGCTATAACAGATGGATTGCAAATCTAGTTTCTCTTATGTGAATTCTTCAGAGATTGATAATAGCCAAACACCTTGTAATTGTGTATGAATACCTCCTTATTTAAGAGGGATTGTTGAAGGAAATGTAAGTAGGTTTGATCTTCATAAATGTACTTTTGATATTTGTATTTATTCAAGAAAACAAATATTATTTTTATAATATATGTCAATGATTTTCTTACTCATTGAAATAGGTATAGCACATGTTAAGTGTTATAGGCGAGTCAAATAGTCAAAAGGAAATGTTGAAGGCCTTAAGGGAATTTTACACTATGTCTGATTATGTATTAGGGTCAAGACAATACCTCTAAGAAAAGTCAAGTCTTCTCCTAGAAAAGACACCATCATAAGAAGCAATTGTACCATTAAAAGCATCTATTGCAGTAAAGGAAAACAAGTTGGCCTCAAAGCAGCAAGTTAACCTACAAGTTAATCTAAAGGAGGGTAATCCTTTATATATAGAGGTTGTCCACTCCTCTAAATATAATGCATTCATAACCTCTGAAACCAGTGAAGGTGGAAGGTAGTCAAAGGATATTAAGAAGACAAGTAAAGGGTCTCCAACGCAACGAATAAAAGAGGAAGTAAAAGCTGAAGTGTTAAAGGGTTTGTATAGTCACACGTGCGAAGAAAGGAAGCCCTACCTACGGTAAGAACTACACCACTATAACAGTCATATAATTTAATTGGTTGGGCTAGATCATTAAGCCTAAAAGGTCTCTCTCTCAAGCGTGGAAGAAGGTTGTATAAGCAAAGCTAGAAGGAGAAGTCTAACATAATACTTGTGAGGGTATTCCCTTACATGCGCAAGGAACTAGGGTTACATTACTGCTACTCTAAAGTTTGCAATATTAGTGAAAAATAAGAAGGCTTGATTGGGAGGCAACAAGATCATCTCCTTAAGTTTGAAGGGCTCCATCTCTAGTAAGGGAAGAAAATATCAAGGGTCACTCTAAAGTATACAGTAAAAGGTCTCTATAGTTTCTGGAAGAAGTACCGAAGGAAGAAAGACTAAGTGCTAGAAGGAGGGGGACAAAGTGATGCAAGAAGAAGTAATCTTCAAAGGAATTGACTTGCTCTTAGAGGATATTCTTGTCAAGGATCTAGGGTTTGGCATTAGTCAATAAGAATTTTCAATAAGAGAAACTTACTAAAGGGTTTTCCTCTCAAGAGAAGACAGGTTTTGGCCCTCATAGAGAGAAAAATTCTTGTATTCTTGTTCTATGTTTTGATAGCAATTTGATGAAGCACACACATATGCATTAATAATAAAAGAAGAAGATTAATATAACAAGAAAAGTAAAAAGACATCACAAATTTTTATCTAGTCTCGAAGAATCACTCTACACCTAATTGCCCTAGATTCTTCAACAATGTGAGATTATAGCCTGAACATTGGATGCAGATTTGACTTTGCAGTGGATTCTAGATTTCCTAGGAAGGAGGTGAATCCTAATATTACTTTGAGGGTGGAAGTGTGAACCTCGGGTTTCCCTTCTTGTGGGTGCAGACATCATATCATTTTATTTTCTGGTTGAGAAAATGTCCATATGTGTGTATTATTGTAAATATTGTATTGATCTGGTTTATAAAGCTCCACAGACATGGTTATTTGTTGGTTGAAGAAAATGTGTATGCGTATATGTGGTTATTATTATAAACACCATAATGATATATGTTATAAATCTCCAGTAAATGGTATGATTGCCATGTTTCGGTAGTGGTCATTGTAAATACTGTAATGGGTTGTGTTATAAAGCTTCATGGGCAGTACGTTTTGTTTTTAATAGTCTTGTTGATTATAGGTGTCATTGAAAACCAAGGATGGTGTTCCCCAAGGGATAGGGTTCTGTAACATCCTTGGTTAAAAACTCATGTAAAATATATAAATACCATGGATGTTGGGACACCTATTCCAAGTTGAATGGTGGCAGAAATATCCTAGTGGGTGTTGATTTGGTTTATTATGGCTTAGGAAATTGGAAAGGGAAATGGCAAAGGCTTTGGAAAGGCAAAAAAGAATTTTTGGAATATTTAATTATAAAAATAATGGAAATTAGGAGAAAAGGAAGGTGAAAGGTCACAGGTTTCATGTGAGGATAAAAATGAAGGAAAATAATGGAACATGAATAAAACAGAGACCTTATTAATAAAAATGCTTATGAGGATTAGTGGGCAAGACATGGTCAGTTGATTTTTCGAGCTCTCTCACTATTCTCTCTCTCTTTCTCATATTCTTGGATACTTAGATTTTTCTTGGAGCACTCTTGGAAGGTGTGGCATACTTGGGATTTTTGGATTAAGAAAGAAAAGGAAGAGTAGAAAAGGACAAGAGGGCATCATGATCAACAAATGAAACAATATTTCTTGTAGGTACTAAGTTGCATGTATGTTTTCATCACTAGTTTTGGCATGCATGGCACATGCATGTGGTTTCTTGGTTATGATTTGTCACTCGCATGGAGGATTTTCTGGATTGACAGTGGATTTTCCTAACCTTGCCATTTCTTGGATAGCCATGGAGATTGTGGGTTTCTTTTCTTGCTTTTTTTTGGTTGGTTCTCATGTTTCCTTAGCTTGGGTTGAGTTATTAGTTCCTAGAATCATTGGTTGGAAAAATGCTTTGTGAGTCTTGTAACGACTAGGGTCGAATTACTAGTCGTAGAAGCCCTGGTTGGACAAGTGCTCTAGAATCCGTATAACGACTTGGGTTGAGTTACTAGTATTGGATGCCTCCGTTGGATAAATGCTCTAGAAGCCCTTGGTGGGTTGAGTTACTAGTCCTGGAAGCCCTGGTTGGACAAATGTTCTGGAAGCACGGAAAATGTTTTGGGTTGAGTTACTAGTCCTAGAAGCCTTGGTTGGAGAAGCACTCTAGAGCTTGGTGGGAGCCGTGGGTTGAGTTACTTGTCTTGGGAGTAGGGTTGGAACAAATGCTCTAGAGCCCTGAAAGTTTGGGATAAATACCAATCTGATCATGGTTTTTTGATGTCCGACCACGAGGTGGAATCACTATTTGATGGGTTGAGTTGGATAGCCTCTGGAAGCCCTGGATGGTTCTTTATTTATGTAAGCTATGAGATCCCACATTCATGCTTAGAATATGGCATGAGGGTCAATGGCAAAAGAGAGATTTGGCTCAGTGATTTTATGATCGAGTGGAATGTGGAAGTCTCATCTCGAGTTTGGTTTTTGCATCATTAATGAAAGGTTATTTCTCCTGGTATTTCTATGAGTAATTTTATGGATTATATGTGGTATATATGCTTGTACTTTCATTAGTATTTTGTTGCTATTATGCTAGTTATGTATATGTTTTATGACAACAACTATGTATGGATCTCATCTTGTTTTTACTTGTAAATGAATGAACAATGTATCTATGACCTAATGGATGGAATGATAGTTAAAGTGATAAGGAAAAAATTCTTCATGGAAAATATCAGATAAGTATGAGACTCCTATTCCCAGATCTGTTATTTACACCTATAGGGTGCATATTTAATAAGCGTTTGACAAAATGTCTATCATGATTAGCCTTCGTTAGGTGAAGCCCTTGATCAAGTTTTGTGTTAGAAGCTTTGACATAGTGTCATTTATTTTCTTGGAAAGTCTCATCAAGTTCTAGGCATTGGTTTGGAGACTAGCCCTGAAAAGGTGGCTTAAATCTCACAGCCTCTGGCATAGAACTAGGTGAAACACATTGTAGCCTCTGCGTTGCAGGCATGGTGGGAGTGACTATAGGATTCCTGTCGCATGTATACCTTGCCATGGGATTGAATTTGGGTTTAATTCATTGAAATTCTAGGACTAGTGGATTAGCTCTTGGGGGTGCTGAAGCACATGTGGGAGATCTGTAAGGTCTTGTTTTGTCGACTCCATTTCCTTAAGGTTACCTAGGAGGTTGAGTCTTATCATAGTGGCCTCTCATTGCATGTTCACCCCAACTTGGTAGTTACTTGGGTAGATGTGGGAGGAGGGTGTTACACTTTGTACTAAAGGGCAAGAAAAAACTAGTATGCAAGTTAAAAAAAAATGTGCATGGGTTAAAATAATCACCAAGGATGTGGTATCAAAAATTTGATACACATATATATAGGGACTTAGTTTCACAAGGAGAAAAGAACATCATTGTGTGTATTTTAAATTAGTTGGTGATCGTGTTATTTATTTGATCTTGTATATGGATGATATGTTTCCAATTAGAAATGAAAGAGAAATTATTGAGGATGTGAAGACCCAATTGTCCTCTAAATTCATCGTGAAGGACCTTGGAAATCCAAACTTTATTTTAACCATGAAAATTAAAAGAGATTGGGAAAATATGAAACTCTAGTTAAACCAAAGGAAGTATGTTGATACAATATTACAAAGGTTTCATATGCATGATAGTAAACCCGTGAAGGTTTCTATTTCTATAGGTGTAAAGTTAACTACATAATAGTTTCATAAGCAACAAGAAGAGGAGGAGGAGATGTGTTGTGTTCCATATGCGAGTGCAGTAGGAAGTTTGATGAATGGAATGGTCTATACTAGACCACACATTGCACATGAAATGGGAATATTGAGTAGGTTTATGTCAAAACCAGGGAATGATGATCAAACAATAGTAAAGTAGGTTTTTAGGTATCTGTGTGGCACTAGTGATTATGGTTTGTGTTACCAAGAAATACTAAGATTGGACAAACTGTTGGACATACATGGCTTTATTGATGCAAACTAGGCTAAAGATTTGAATAATATAATATCTATAAGTGGGTATGTGTTTAACCTATTTGGAGGACCAATCAATTGAATGAGAAAAAGACAATATGTAGCAACAATTTCAGTTATAAAAGTTGAATGCATGACAACCACTCATGCACAAACAATTTGGTTACAAGATTGTGTTCAAGTATGAGGTTGGTACAATAACCTATAAGGATAGATTATGACAAACAAAGTGCAATTTTCTTGGAAAATAATCTTGCTTATCAATTGAAGGCAAAACATATTGATGTTTAGTATCACTTTGTGAGGGATATGGTCAAAGACAAAAATGTGTTACTGGAAAAGGTGGACACTTTGAAGAATGTTGTAGATGCATTGAAAAAATAAGTGAGCATTGAAAAGTTATCTTGGTATAGAGAAAAAATGGGCATTATTGCCCTAAATTATTGATTGTGTGCTCCTTTGCGCCCCTATGTTCAAAGAACAAAACAAGTGGGAGAATGTTGGTTGTGTGTTATATTCTTTGCAGGACATATATGCAACAGGCATAAAGGGTGGTTTGAAGGGTTGAGTGATTTTGTGCATGGTTTTACACATGATGGTTTTCCTCATGCTTTTGTAGATCCGGTTAAATAAACTAGGATTATGTTTTAATCCAGGCTTAATAAATTGAAGGTTTATGAATGTTTCATAATGTATATAATATATTATATCATTGAAAAGAGTATAATGAAAAATAAGTCTGTATATATTTTCTCTTTTGGCCATTACATATTTTCTTTTTTTTAAGAATTTATTTGTAGATATTTATTTTACATAATTTAAAACCTTCACAATAGAGTTAAAAAAAAAAATAGTTCCAGAACAATTGTCCTCATTAAATTATAACACCTTTTTTCTAAATATTTATTTCTTTAACTTATATATGATTAATTAAGATTTTATATATTTTTTTAATATTCTTAAAAAAATTTAAAAAAAATTCGCACTTCTAGTATACATGACAAATTACTTATAATCATAATATCTAAATATAAAAAAATAAAAGCATTATAATAGTTCTGTTTCAATACATGTGAAGACTTAACTGCACAGTTTTTTGCTTTACACTTAAATATGATTTCAAAAACTTTACACCTGTATTGAAGAACAAACTAGATGGATCTGTACATTTTCTTAGAGACTTCCTGTTTTGATTACTCTATTTCTATTGTGTCCATATTATTATAACAAATTTTTAATATTAATTATTTATATGATTTATAATTTAATTATTATTATTAAAATTTTGAAATAATTTGATAGTTTAAAATATATGATTTTAATAAAAAATTTATTAAATGTAATTTAAAAAAGAAAAAGGACTTTAATAATCAATTGTATATATATAAAGATGAACTCCTTTCTTCAAGAATTTAAACACTAATTTAATATCACAAACAAACAAACAAAAAAAATTCAAACACTAATATACTTTAAAGTTAAATTATTACTCATTTATTATATTATATCAATTTCAAAAACACCACGGGTCTTCGCATGAAAAGCATGTGAAGATAAACCAATGTAAAGCTTGGAAAACAAATTCATTTTTATGTTCAACGTTTTCGAAACTTGTATTCAATATATTATTTCATATCCCACCTTGAACTTTGGGATCCTTTGAATTCTTGCGAAAAGGACATTTAACAACAATATCATACCATGGGAATCGCTACAAATTAAAATATTCATTTTGATAGGAATATGAAATTGAAATATCTAATCCTTCCCTCCCAGCATCTTTACTAGAGGAAATCATTTCCTGAACTCAACCTTTGGCGTTTTCACCCTAGACTCTTGTAAGTAAGAAAGGAATTTTAGGAAAGGAATTTTAATTCTAAAGACATTTCTTTAAGTTGATGGTTTCTCTTACTATTTCATCTTTTTTATTTTTTATTTAAAAATAAGTTGTAAGTTAAGATTTTAAAAAAAAGTATTGATTAAATTTAATAATTATATTTTATCAAAAAATATATAATGCCAGGGAATGTAGTAATGTAACAAATAATTGATCTATCAAATTCTATCCCTATATTAATCACACTATTATAATAAATAATTTGTTTATCAAAATAAGTAATTTTTTATCGAATTCCATCCTTATTTATATGTATTTTTTTTATCAATTTCCATCCCTATTTATATATCAATCACAATATAACAAATAATTTACCTATCACATTTTACATTTCATCCCTACATACCAATCACGATGTAACAAGTAATTTGCGGATCAAATTCCATCCCTACTCGTATGTATTCTGGTTGCTGACAGATTCTTCGTCGACCGGCTGACGTAGAAATGCTAACATCATGTGCATTGACGTATGACTAGTAGCTGAGAAACAGCTATCTCCTCGCTTTCATTTGAATAATTTTGGCAGAGCAACGAGTTTTGACTGAACCCAAGAGCAGAATGACTGGCACATACATCCTTGCGTTCTATCTGCACTCAACCAACAAGATATTATATAGATTTTCCTTCCTGTAACGTCCCTTTATCTTCTCGTGCTTCATTTTGATTTTTCTGAATTGGTGCCACTATAGTACAGGGTATGCATGTGCACTGATTCCCTTATTTTCTGTCCCATTCTGCTGAGCGCAGGTTTTCAAGTTACCCTTTACTTTTTTCTCTTCCCAATAATGTTTCTCTTTTCTTTCCCTCATATTACATTTCTCTAAGGCAGGGAAATATAGATGTAATTTGCTCTGAGGTTTTCCATGTTGGTTCTGTCTCTGAAGTTTTTTGACTTGTGACTGTTACAGAGCTAGAAGGATATTGATCACTCTATGATTTCATTATTCTTAAATCGACAGTACAGTATTTGTATTGCATCCATGGATTTCTGCAGGAAACCCAAAAGATTGCTGGAGTTGGGTCAAAATGAGGAGCACTCTCAAAATGAAATAGGTCGACTGGAGGCCAAACAGCAGCGAGAGGAATCACTAGAAAGTTCCGGGGACGATTTCGAGGAATTTGTTGCTTTGATGGAGAGAATTCAATATATGAAAACTCAGCACATGAATTTTGGTATTTGGGAGAAAATGGTTAGGGGAGAAGATGTGGGTGTCAAAGCTATAAAAACCAAACGACCCTGTCTGCCATCGTTCCAGTGGGAAGACTTTTGTGTAGTTAACGATACCATGTCTGCAGAACAGGATGTATGTACAGTTTCTGCAAAAGATAATCCGAGCAGTTATGAACAGAAGGGAAAACAAAGCATCCAGCCTGCTCAGTATCTTAAAACGGGTTCTTCTTCTGCTGAAGGCTTTGATCTGAATGTAGAGGCTTCATCGAATGTTTGAATGGTCTGAGTTAAAATAAGTTGTTTTCATAAAAGTGAGGACTGTTTCTTTGCCAAACGCTTGTTTTGATCTGAAGGCAGAGTCTTCAATGAACGCTTGAATTGTATCAGTCATTTAGGATAAGTTAATAGGCATGATTTAAAATTTGTCTGGTTTTGTTTTGTTTTTTTAATGAGGTGTACATTAGTTAGTTTGTTTGGGTTTAGTTTTTAGATCTAGGGTTCAAATTTTATAGGGAGAGGTTGAGGATTGAATCTATTTGGGGATTAAAACTATCTTAATGGTAGTTTACCCAGCTTCGCATAATCCTGTTGATAAACATCTCATTGTGAGATGATGGTTCTTCTTTCATGAAACTAATAATAAACATCTCATTGTGAGTTCATCGTTCTTTTTCCATCCAATAATCAAATTTATTATTCTTCTTCAATCCAATAAGCAGGTTTGTGCAAATTGATCATTTTTTTCCCATCCAATAAACAGGCTGACAGGACTTAGGTTCAGCGTAACCAAAAAAATAATACAAGACACTTGCTCCAATATACTTGATTATATTTTTAAATCTTATGAATTGAAGATGTTGTCTGTTTAATTGAATATTAATCATTACTTTATATTTATTCTTTTTCAATAAAATCTTCAGTGTTCCCCTCGTTTCTTGAAATTTAGTAACTACTTAATAAGTTTTTCCTTTTTCCTTAACTGAGGATTGCGTTTTTGGCAAACACTTGTTTTCATCTGAACGCAAAGGCTTTATTGAATTCTTAAATTGTATAGATTATTTTATTTTCATTTTAATATCATGCAAAAAGTAGTAATCTAGTAATTGGAATATTGCATGTACTTAATATTGCTCATGTTTTAGTGGGTTTAGTCTCTAGGTTTAGGGTTCAAATCTCATGTGAAAGGATTGAGAATAAAATTGATTTTGGGAATAAAATTAAGTTTACATAATTTTGATGATAAACACCCCATCCAATATGCACGGCGTTCTTTTTCAAAGAAGAACCCAATAAAGAAGCTCAGCTAAGTCTAGCTCACCTAAGTTGATGGGTTTTGGATTTTTTTTAAGTCAATAAAGAATTCATATTATATTTAAATAATAAATAATTTATATTATATTAAATAAAGCTAATTGTACATGGGTTCTGTTGGTTTACCATTAGAGAAACCAAATTGAGAAAGAATAAATAAATCTTTTGCTAAGCACAATAATTTTATTTACTAAAAAATATATAAAAAACAATTATTCATATAATCAATACTAAATTTATATAATTGACACATTTATAAACCAAATTTAAAAAAATAAATAATTTATAAGGAAAAACCCATAGTATGGCTTATTGGCTAGAGCTTTTAATTACAATCATCTATAATTTTTGTCATATATATATATATATATATATATATAACACTTAGTTACTTCTTAATTGTAATTTTACTCGAAGGAATATAGTTTCTTTTATTTATATATTCAAGTTATGTTAGTATTGGTTTCCTAGCATTTGGTATTAGTGCTTGCGATCCTAGGGTTTTGCACTTTCAATCAAGATATCTTGGTATTTTTATATAACCTTTTTAATGAGAAATTTTAAATAGTGAAACTTTGCATGTACCGAGGAGAAATATCATGGTATAACTGGTCAAAATTTCAATATCTAGTTCATTATACTTCTGTTAATATAACCTATTAAAGATAGGATTTGTAAACAAGTCATATGTTTTTTTTTGGGTGTGTGAGGGGGCGGGTTTCAAATTGTGAAAATTTGAGGAGATTGATGAGAAGTATCATGGTATAATGGTTCATTATACTTTAAGTTATAGTTTGTGACTAATCCTAAAGTAGTGTCAAAAGAGTCATCTGGAATACTTTTGGTGAAATTTAAGCCTTTGAATTTTTGAAATCTTGAGAAGACAAAGAATTATGTGTGGAAAAAAATTCATATTGTGAATAATTATACCTTATGAGAAATACAAGTGTGGAAGATATGCTTTTTGACTAGTCTTAAAACTAGTATCAATCTAGTCATTTGAAAATTTTTGCTATGACAATTTTTAAGTGAAGCTTGATACTGTGAAAATTTCAAGGGATTAAGAAGACATATTAGAGTACTATAGGTTGAAATATTAGACTTAGAGAAGCTCAAACTTCATAAATAGACCAGGATAAAGATTGAACATCTGAATAGTCTCCAAATTGGCGTTTGAAAGGTACATAACCCACAATTGACATAACTTGTATTTTGGAATTTGGCGATTCAAAAATTATGATAAAGATAAAAAAATAGGAGTATTATTATATTTTTTGTTATATTTTCACATGACTTCAAATTATGCTTCAAAATTTACTTCACTAACTAAACTTGAAGAGAGGTCAACCTTGAATGAAGAAGAAAAAGGTGAGTTTTTTCACTAAATTGAATAGATGGTAAAGAATATGGAAAGTAAGATGCATAAAAATATGGAAGAAACAAAAATTTCCACGTTTTCTATCCTTTTATATATGCTATATGACATAATCTTTAGAGGGGACATAAATACATAAGGAAATCATGAGAATGTGGAAGAAATAAAGATTGAATCCAAGAATCATGATTATTTATGAGTTCTAAATTCACATCATCAAGTGTTTGAAATGGAACAAACGAAATACTTAATTTGTAATATTGATATGAGGAAGTTATATGGAAATATTCTTATAACATGGATATATTCCTATAACATGGATATACCAGATGGAGGAGCTATTTGAGCTATACATGTGCCAACCTTACAAAATGTAGTGCTTACATCATTGTATTAAGAAAATGATCAATTTATCTACTATTAATTGTTTTATGAAAGCAAGAAGGATTCTATTTTATTTTGGCCCATTTTTATAGATGAGTCGATAACACATTATGTGGATATTAAGTGCATTACATTCCTTTATCAATTGATAAATATTCAATAAGGAGTTATACCTATAGAACATACTCAACAATCTCAAAAACTAAGTTTCGGGGTACAAAACATTTCATAGGATAATTTGTTTGATCTCTTTAAGGGAACTTTAAATGGGAGCATCCAACATGAAGTGCATACCATATAACCCAAATCCCTAGAGCATGCTTTTAATCTGGTAAGAAAAGTTAAAAGTATAAATATGGATACTAGAAGTGTGATCAACTTACAATTATAAATAGCACCATGTTACCTATCTTCATGCCATTCAACTGATAAGATTGACACCCCAACAAATGGATGAAAGAAGAAAAAGGGACTATGTTTTAACTATGAAAACAAGTACAGTAATGGGCATACACGTGGTGAGAATAAATTATTATAAAGAGACTATGAATAAGGAATAAGATCAAGAATTAGAACCATCACAAGGTCTCTAGCTAGAAGAGGCTACTTGTTGAAAGTAGTTTTGGAGTATTGAGATCACACGTAGGGAAAAGAACATGTAGAGTACAATGTCTAGAAGAGCCAGATAGACGAGGGAATCAAGCACACAAAAACAAGCATGGAAGGAAAGAACCAGTTCAAAATAAATAACAACTTCAAAACATCTCATGGTAAACTATGATAAACCACATAGTATCTGTGGGTAAACTACTTTTAGTTGAAAAAAATTGGCTGAATCTACTCTAGTAATGATGGAGCTGACTCAACAAAGGTTGAGGGCATGGGGAGTTTGTTAGTTAGTTTTTCTAGAAGGACATTGAGACTTTTAGAGAGTTCTATCATATCATGCTGAGTTCAATTATATTTTATGTTTTAGGATATATTCTATTCAATTTTAGATGGTGGATGTGCATCAAAGAACTCTTAGCTAGGTTTTTTGGGGTGTTCAATGGTTAGCATTGTATTTTTGTGTATCAGGGAGACCATTAGGTTGGTGAGCCAAGAGATCATAGAGAATTAGGTCTTTACTCTATAATTCGTCGTCATGAGTTAATGAAACATGCATTGGGTTATTTATGTGCTCTGTTGTGATTAAATGTTGTAATGTGGTTGTTATTTCATGCTTGTTCCTTTGCTTTCTAATGATTCATGATTTGCAAGGAGAATTATTCTTGCCAATAGATATTTATGAATTAGCTATGCATCAAGGATGATACATGGATAGACTATCGATGTGAATTATGTTTCAATTAAGAATTTCATATGTGTGAACCTTTACCTCTATTGAAGGCTTCAAAGCCCCCTTTCTTTTCTTTTTCTATTAATGTTTTTGTGTCTATTTTGATATTTGGTGTAAGTGGTGTAATGCATGTTAATTTAGTAGCTCAGTGACAAATTCCAACAATGGGACGAGATTACTCTTTTCAAGAGGACCAATTTTGACTATTGAAGTACTCAATTTGGACAAGGGAAAGTGTATTTTGAATTAAATTCCACATATGCACATTTGATCACATTGACCGTAAAGCAAGACAAACACCCTTGGAAGCCTATAAATACAAGTGATCTTGACCTCATTTAGACATCATAATTATGATCATTTATTCTTATTTCTTTTGGTTTGGCTTGCACATGTCTTCGATGGTTTGTGGAAGTTCACTCGCCTACATCTGAAATTGCAGGGTCAGAAGCTCATACATGTATCTAGGGTTTTGGGTCACAACTACATGCTTGTCATAGGAAGATTTTGTTTGTAACCGCAAGCATGCAGGCCTATGTATGTCAGTTGAATGGTTTTATCCGCGCACACGACTCTCTCTGTCTCTCTCTCTCTGTCTCTCTCTGTCTGTCTCTCTCTCTCTCTCTCTCTCTCTCTCTCCCTCCCTCTCTCTCTCTCTCTCTCTATCTATCTATCTCTCTGTAGTTGGGACTTAGGGTTTCTTTTTATCATTTGACTACAATTTTCACTCATAATTGTAGGGTTTGACAGTTGACCACATGTAGTGACCATCAATCACAAACTTCTGAATTAGGGTTTTGATCATTGGAATTATTGGGTTCATCTCATGATGTTGTTTTCTTGATTTTTTCTATATAGTTGTATGGATGAAGATATGGATCAGTGTACTATATGTTGCTGAACCATTCAATGAAAATCTAATAAGAGGAAGAATTTAAAAGGATTTTCCCTATAGCGGGTTTTTCCCTCGTCTCTAACCAATCTTGCTGTCTCTATGTGTGAATTATTTTCTTCTATTGTTCCTTTATGTTCCATTGCATTAATGTTGATGTTTTTCTTTCTATATAATTCCATATGTTGTTGAATAATGTTGTAAAATTGAATAACGATATGATATTGTGGGGTGAGCCTAATATGAAAATGAAGTAATGAAATTATCAAAGAAAATAAAAATATACCCATAAGAAAATTTAACATGGTATCAGAGTTGGTCTAAAGAAAATTCACTGAAGATCACCCCTAAGAAGACACCTTTGGTGGAAGTACAAGAATATGAAGGAGACCTAAAGTAATACTAGGCTTTGAAGGAAACCCTAGGGAATCTTGTTATTAGGGTTTGATGTACATTATGAGGTTAGGGTTTGGAAGAAACCCTAGATTATGACAAATATTTGAGATATGCACTCTAGAAACCCTGGCATGTTCAAAATGAAGATGTTTAAGTACTTGCAACAGGTTTGATGTAGCCATAGATGGGATAGTCTTATCTAGGCCTGATTATTGTTAAAGTTGATGAATAAATTGAAGGCATCATTTCTATATGGTCAATGGACAATCATGACTCTTGAAGGCTAGATCGGGAGGAATATGATCATCTCCCATTGAAGATAAGTACGTTTAGATTTATGTTACCTCTTTATGATTCTATTCATGTTTGAGTTTATTGATTTGATTATTACTTATACTCTCAACATGTATACTTGAGTATTTGGATACTTCTAACTTCATTATGAGTTGTGATAAGTGGATCCTTCTTGATGATCATGGCTAGTGCAGGAAGATAAGAACTAGTAATGGAAAATGAAAAGAGGCACTTGATGAAAAGTTGACAAAGCGCTACAAATGCTTATGCCAAATAAGAATATTCACAGCTATTTAAATTCTACAAAGTATGTATGGTGATTTATTTCAACGATATTTTTCAGCTACAATATTGGATGGATAGGTAAGCCCTAAGGTATGATGGGAATGCCACCTTCACAAATGCATATGAGAGTTTGATTCATGGTACTTATGATGAGATGGTGCACTTAGTATTGGACAAGTATCTTACATTATATTAACTCATGGTAAAGGTACATAGAAACGTTTATTTTTGATATACTAGTGCTCTTGATATTTGGCAAGCATATTTCATTTTAGACATGATGGATTCCTTGATCCCATAAATAAGGCCAGCACATTGATTCTTATATATCATAGCTTGATATTATTTATATTTTTTATGTTAAGAATTATAAGCAGGATGATGGAAGTGCAATAATAAGATTGTTGCTCAAGATCTCCTTGTTGAATTGGCTTATTAATTATGACATATGGTAAAATTGTATGCCCTGACTTGATGATTGAATAAATGTAAAAAAGGTGATGAAGTGATTATGATCCCTAAATTCTGATGAATCACTTGACAACTAACCTAATCATATGACTCTAACTCTTGATGAAAATTTGATGTCATGTCCATATGTGACGATGAAGTAGTTGATGCTCACATGTTATGTCCATGACGAATATATGTATTAGAATATGATATAGTTTGATTTCATGATCTAACAATTCTTTTGATGAATGAAAATATTATGATACACAGGTAAATGTTTTGGATGATGATGAAAGAAGTAGCTTACCATTCAGAGGGAGAAAATCTTTGTAAAATGCGTACACCTATTATCATTTTCATTAAATGTGTAGAAGATTACTAATTGTTGAAGTTTTTTGACATAAATAGACAAATTTATGACATTATTGGTCTGCTACAATTTCTGGTTTGAGAAGAGAGTTTTTCTCTTAGTATAAACCCCAACTGCATGAAATAAGTCCTAAGGGTGCAATTATAGCTTCCTAGCCACATGGAATAAATCCTATGGGTACGTTATGCATGTAGGTAACTAAATATGAAGCATCATGAATGAAATTAGAAGTGCACCTAGAGTATGATAGTCCTACAGATATTGAGTAGGCATAAAAAATTTCTATGAGAAGGGAAGTTTGAATGTTTGACTTACTATAGAGAATGTAAATGTGTTGACTAAACTTGTGTTTGCAGGGGACCATAATATGCATATTAGTATGTTATTTTGATTTGATCATTCAAGTTAGTCTATGACAGTATTTGATAACAATTGCAAGGGTTTGACAAAATTTGACTTGTTTTCTTGACTTAGTGAGCACTTTTGTTTGGATGATTGATTATGCTTTAAAAATTTGAGATGATGGTTCATAGATATGTTTTGGCGTATGGATTATTGGAATTCATAGTGATAAAAAGTTAAAGTTTTGATCTGATTTGGTATCTGATGATTTTCCTCGATGACAGTGCTTTGTGGGCATAGTGACTTTAAGTGATTGATGTTGGCATTGATTTTGTGTTGGCTTCATTGGCTTTGGAACATTGGTTGAAGTATAAAGAATTGTGACTTATCCTTGGAATATGCATTTGCATCTAGTGACAATTCATGTTATGAAAACATTATGGAATTTGATATTTCTTAATAACAATTTGTTGACATAACAATAGATGAAATCATGACTTGGTATTTGTATGTGAGCTCTACTTGACATTTGGTCCAAATAAGTTTGTCACAGTGATATTGGCAGAAAATTTTATGATTTTGATATTAGTTTTGATTTGACATCTAAGGATTAAGAAGATGACTTAGTTGATTTGATTACAAAATATTTATTTGCGTAAGGTTGAGCATACTGGTTCGGTAAAATGTTATGTTTGCAGAAAACATTACATAAAACAAGGTTCCTGATTATGGCATGCCCGCACTCACAATTACTTGATGAAGCTAGGAAGATGTGCGAATACAAACCTACACGTCAAAAGTAGTCTAAGGCATGGCTTTGATTTTGGTTTTATATACCGATGGCCTATTCTTGATAGGTAATGAGCCTTTGATGGTCAAAGTAAGAGGGGATTTGCTCTAAAGTTCGAAAAGGTGAGTCGTGAAATTATGAGCTACTTTCTAAAGTTTGGAAAAGGAGAATCTATTGAAGAGTTTTTTTTGAAAGTGGAAATGAAAATCCTTGGATACTTTGATTGAATTTCAAGAAGTTTTGTTGAACTTAAGTTGGCAATCGATAGTTGGTTGAAGCATTAATATTATGTGTGAACACCTGTCCGTGTATATATATATATATATATAGACACACACACACACACATATATATCCTATATATATGTATGTATATTATCAATGTATAATGTATATATAATATATATATATATATATATAATATGAATGTTATATATATCAATTTATATAAGTGTGTGTGTGGGTGTGTTATAATAATATATATGGAACAACACACACACACATAATAAACTATAATATATAATATAATATATGTGTGTGTGTGTGTGGTGTGTGTGTGTGGTGGTGTGCATTTGCATAAAACATGATCGAGATGCTTCAAAAACCATGAGTTGTTGCTGAGCACCCTTTGAGTTATTTGCGTGAGATGATCAATTTTTTGTCTGAGATATTGCTCCTATGATATGTGACTGTATGGATGTAATGATGTTTCTTATAATAATTATTGATAAGCTAAGAACATGTGGGTGTTTCCTTAGTATGAGACATGGAACAATATTTTTGGATGAAAATTCCATAACTTCAAGCATGAACGAGGTTGTGTACAATGTTGTTGACATGGGTAGCTATGAGGTAGGTTGAAGAAGCTCTCTGGAGAGATGTTAGAATAGGATCTGGATATGGCAAGGATACATTATTATAATAACGAGTGGGATTTGATTAGTAGAGAATCCTGTATATAGCTAGGACTGAGCTATATTCAACCAATGTTGTTGTATGAGACAAGATTAGGCTTGTGGTTACTGCCTCTGTGAGAGGGAGGCTGAATAATGTATCCTTTTTGTGATATATATTTGTTCTAATATACTATTTGATTTTAGGTCCTGTATGAATAAGAGACTATTATTATTTAGACATTATGATTAAACCGATACCATATATGAGAATGAGGATATGTTTATGGTCTATAGAAATCAAGACTAGTCGAGAACACTGAGCCAACTCTTCCCCCCTGTCTGGGCTCCTAGGGCGAGGTATTAAGATGGATGGCTCTTGGGGTTAAGGGATATATAGAAAATAATGTCATAGATGTTTATCCCCTATCTATCACCCATAGGGTTAGAGATGTTAGCTCCCCTACCTTGGTCTATGTAGAGTATACCCTAGTTGGCATCATACCCAAAATTTCGGCTTGTTGGGAATACCACTCCCCATTTGGCGAACGGGTTGAGAGAGTTATTGGAGGTGTAAAACCCAAGCTAATTATGATTAAGGTGTTCTACCACAAAGATATTGAGTGTCATTGTTGGGAAGATCAACAGGAAATAGGGTGATTGTGATTCTCACCTCATATAGCAAGTGGTATCTCTCCCATTGATTACTTCATGGGATGGTTGTGATCCTTTCTTGGTAAGTTGTATCTCACCCATTAATTGCATCATGGGATGGTTGTGATCCCTGCTTGGTAATTGGTATCTCGCCTATTTATTTACATCGAGTGAGAGTGTCCAATGGGACCTTCCTCATTGTCATTGAATTCTACGTTGATATGTGCTCCCACTATGCAGTTCTGGGTTGAGAATAAGCTCCTTGATGTGGACTGAGGTTAAGATGTGATCCTTGATATTGTTTTTGATTGAGCTAGGCCCTCTCATGTTGATGCGGGTCGTAGACTTGACTCCCCATTTATGTTTCTTGGCTAGTAGAATTGGGCTCCTTACTGGTAGTGATTATGGGTGGTAGCTGAGGCTCCCCAATGGATAGAGGGTGGTAGCTTAGGCTACCCTTCGATGTCAAATTATTCTTATTTAAGATTAAATAATGTTCAGTTTATGAGCAGAGACAATCAAGAGATAAGTGTGAATAAGAAGAAATGTGTAGAGATGAGTAGTGATGGCGTTTGATGTCGAGATACTTGAGATTTTATATGATTTGATGACATGATACTGGTGATGTTTACATGATGCAGTTGGAATTTCTCCTTAGCTTAGAAGGAGTGTTAATTTTGTAGTTGAGTTAAAAATTCCAACAATGGGACGAGATTCATGTTTCCGAGGGGACCAATTTTGGGTATTGAAGCACTCAATTTGGACAAGGGAAAGTTTATTTTTGAATTAAAGCTCACATATGAATATTTGATCGGGTAGACCATAAAGAAAATTGGACACCCTTGGAATCCTATAAATTCAAGTGACCTCAACCTCATTTGGACATCATCATTGTGATCATTTGTTGTTCTTTATTTTCGTTTGGCTCGCACAAATCTTAGATGGTTCATGGAAGTTCACTTGCACATGTCCAAAATTGCAAGGTCTAAAGCTCAAACATGTATCTAGGGTTTTCGGTCATAACCACATGCTTGTCATAGGAATATTTCAATTGTAATCATAGCCATGCAAGCCTATGCATGTGGTTGGAGGGTTTCAACTACACACACGACTCTCCCTCCATGTGGTTGGGACCCATCGTTTGGTTTTATTAATTGACTGCAGATTTCACTCATTGACCACAAGGTTTAGTAGTTGATTGCTGACAATAACAATTGATCGCATACTTTTGAATCAACGTTTTGATCATTGGTATTATTGGGTTCATCTCATGATGTTGTTTCATTGATTTTTACGACATAGTTTTATGGATGAATATATGGATAATTGTACTCTCTTTCGCTTATTCATTCAATGACAATCTAATAAGAAGAAGAATTTGAAAGGTTTTTCCATGTAATGGGATTTTCCGTGGTCTTCGACCAATCCTGGTGTACCTATGTGTGAATGATTTTCTTATATTATTCTTTTATGTTCCACTTCATTGATGATGATGTTGTTCTTTCTATATAATTACATATGTTTCTAAATAATGTTGTAAAACTAAATAATGATATGATTTTGTGAGGTGAACTTAATATGAAAATGAAGTAATGCAATTATCAAAACAAAGAAAAATATAACCCTAAGAAAATTTAACATTGCATGTGGCATGAAAATGGAAACCTTTTTGTGTGAGTGTTGAGGGCATGACCCTTGTGAGAAAATGGTGTCTATTAGAATACCATCCCCTTCCCAGTTGTGGAAACCTATTTCTAGTAGCTCCCCCTGTGGTGCCTTGAGTGAGACTTTGATTGTTACTCAAACATTGTCAAAAGGGTTGATACCATTAAGGACTTTGTTTGGTGCACCACATGAAGCAAACTCAGGTCATACATATAGTAAAAAAACTCCCAACAAATGGTTCCATTTTTCAAACAGAGATTTTGAAGTGAAGGGGATGGGGAATTCCACTGAGGAGGAAATTGATAGAAGGTTTATAAATAAACTATGACAATTTTCTACCAAAGAAATAAAAACTACACAATTAGTGTTGAGAAATAACTACAAAAATCTATTGACTGCCATTTTCTAAGAGGTCCTGAAGGATACTTTATTTCAACATTTTTAACATTCTAAATATGTTGTTATGTGAATAAACTATATTGAAGGTGTAGTCTAACACCATGAGTGGATATACCTCTTATGTGCATAGGGTGAGTTGGGGGATGGAGAAGGCGTAATCTAGGAGGTAAGGCTACCATAGAAGAGGAAAAGGAAGAAAATAATGAGGGTGGTGTGAGAGATTCCTGAATGTGAAGAGGAAAAGGGTATGTCAAGTTAGTCTGCAGAAGTTTGGTGGGAAAAGGAAGATATGGTGGACTTAGAAGGAGTATTTTGGAGTGGTAATATATTTTGAAGATGATTTGGTAGAGGAGAAAGGCTGACATCGATGCCAACAATAGAGAGGAATTTTGAAGAGAATATGATGATAAGACAGAGAAGGAGAAAGAATGGAGGAGGTTGGAGGAGCTTAGAGTGAGCACACTCTAGCATACCATGAGCAGGAGAAGAAGAAGGGGCGATGTTGCAACCTGAATTGAGACCTGTAGAAATAGTCCATCCAAAGGAGGCTCCTCAGAGTATGTCCCACACTGAACTTGCCACCTTGTGTGCATCAATTTCAACAGTGGTAAGTTCTCCTAGTAGCATATTGCATACAATAGTTAGTGGACAAAGTTAATAAAGTAGCTAGAGTTAGATAGGAAGGAGTAGTTCATAATAGATAATAGTTACATCAAGATGAATGTGGGTAGGAGTTTCTAGACAAAGGATGATGGTAGATACTTTGAAGTTTATAGTCTTTCATGGTGTTGTGAATGAGCACCCAAGGTAAAATTTGTTTGTGTTGTAAACTATGTGGGATGCTAATAATGTGCAATATGAGAATGCAAAGATTATGCAACTGGGAATGACTTTCAAAGACCATTGGTGAGCCCTACTATTGCACAAAGAATGTGGCAACTCCCAAGGGCTCCTTAACTCAAATTATCAACCTCGGGTTCGTATAAACTTAGAGGTGACAATGTTATATGCATAGTAGGTTAGATTATACTCATGCCACCCTCAGTCATGACATTAGATCAAGTTTGTTGACAAGGTTAATCCTCTCTGTGGACCGAGACAATCCCTCTAGCCCAATGAGTGGGTCTAGCAATTGAAGTGACAATGAACTAGACATCTTCCTAGGTTATAATTGAAAAGAAGAATGAAAGAGATGACCTACCTCGTTATGATGTTATTCCAATTTCCTTTGTTGAGGGTCTCGAACGGCTTGTGTCACAGACTTGTTCCTGCTTCTCTAAGCATTTATGTACCTGCACAAGTGATCAAGAAACAACAAAGCATGCCAAAACAAATAGTAAATCCAATAAAAACGTACTTAACTCGTCAAGGAATGTCAAGCCAAATAATACATAAACATATATATTTTGGGAAGATGAAGCAACAATCGTATATTATTAGGAAATAAAGGAAACTTACAACCAAAGCCTTGATGTTGAAAGGCTCTCCTTGAGTGGTAATCCAAGTCCAAGCCAATAACTCTCCAATCACTCCTTCTCCAAGTCTAATGAATAGCCTATATCCATAAGCTTAGCATAAGGGTGCAAATAGACATAGACCAACCAGCTTCTAACCTAACCAACATTTGGGAATGGGAGAGGATGAATTTATAGGCTAGGAAAGGGATTTAGGACCTCTCTGAAGATAGGATTAGGTCCTCATCTAACCACGGTAGCTCATAGCGATAGGACAAAGAGGCCAAGTTGAGAGGATTCGATCTCATTTATATGAAAAAGCTGCAGCTTGCCACTCTGGAAGCTTCTATATCATGAAGCTTTTCATCCTCTTTGGGAAAATTACCTTTTTGGGATCATCATGAGTATGCAAGGGAAGAGAGTGATGCCATTACTGGCTAAGTACAGTGCAACATGCAACTGTCATTGTTTTAAGCCTCATAAGAGCGATGATCCTCATTTTAGGGTTTTAAGATCTATTTCTTTAGGTAAAGCTGAAGGCATTTTCCAAACAAAGTCTTAGGAGGGATTTGAGTTGTATACATGGATGAGTATACAACATAATGGTCATGTTTCAGGAAATTCTAGCTATGTCACAGGGAAGTGCAAGAGTTGTGACAAAATACTGTGTAATAGATGCCCCCTAAAACATGAAGGCAAAACAAGGAGTGATGGCTGAGATGCCTTACCAGATTTTGCAAGGACAAGGACACACACTGTAAGGAGACCTGTAAATCAGGGATGCATATAAATATACATATACATATACATATACATATACATATACATATACATATATGAGATCGAGACATGAATTTATGGCATGGGTGCATCCATCCGGATGACGAAGACTACATGAAAGGATCCATGGCATGGGCACAACCATCCAAATAGGAAGGATCATCTATAAATCTAAGATCCAAGCTATGGACACAACCATCCGATATAGAAGGATCATCGTCATAAATATAAATTCCCATGGTATGGTCACAACCATCCATATAGCGTAAACATGTGTATAATCATGAATAAAACACCCCATGCAGAATAGGAGATTCAAATCATTAAGTTGAAGTTGCAGCATTGGACCTCAAGGAAAGAGCTAATTGTCATACATGTATCGTATGTTTGTCATGCATGTATGTAAGTTAAGGATTGTCATATGCATTAGGTTTATATACATTAGGTTTATGTATATGTTTTTGATGTTATGGTTACATACACGATAAATGATAGTTGATTAGTATAGTCACATCCACATGTGTCATCAACAATAGTAGTATGTTGGTTGGATGCATTTCTATTTTTGTTTTATGTTAGATAACTTGATGATCATGTTATATGTTGTTGATGAGTATGATATAGGTTAACTTGTTGTTGTTATATGATAGTTAAGTTCATGATTAGGTCATATGTTGTTGATGAGCATGTTATATGTTAACTGATTGTTGTTATATGTTAGTTAACTTGAAAATTAGGGTTATAACATCAATATATTGATGTTATATGTGTCATGCTAAATTGGATTGGACTATGCATATGGTTATGGTTACGATATTCAAGAATGAACCGACATATTTGTTATGACTTTTCACATGTGGTTTTTATGCATGAATGATAAATCCTTATGCTTTTATGATGTGAACATGTTATTTAGTTAGTGTTATGGATATTGTGATCTTATTTATGTTTGATTTGACATGTTGTAAAGCTATATCTTGCTAACTATATTTATTGTGTAGACAAGATAGCCTCCCCTAAGGTACACTAAGGCATCAGTATTCTTATGTAGTATACTTGGTGCTTCACTATTGATTATGTCGTCTATTTGATTTTGAGTGTTTTAGTGTCTATAATGTCATATAGTTGATTTATTTAACATGGTATGCTTGTAAGTTGGTTGGATGCTTGATGAATTTCATAATATGAGCATGTGTTTAAATGATCTTGTTTTAAGATGGTTTTACTAATACATATGTGTTGAGACAACTTATATGTACTTGAGTGTAAATAGAAAATAGTTGTAGCATTATGTCTAATGACTATGATTTGAATATGGATTAAGACATGTTTGTTAGTCTTGGTAAAGGTTGATTTCAAATTGATAGCTATGATTGTCTTGATATTTCAAACATGTGGTTGACATGTGTAAATAGTAGTAGGAAACATGCTTGGTATTAGTGCGAACAGGTAACAATTGACATGTTTATATAACTAACAGTTGGGTGATGTACCAGTACATAGTAAGCCTCGATTGCAACAAGGTAAAAAGGTAAAATAAAGGAATTATGAAAGAATTCCTTTGGATTTTGAAACCCTAATTCCAAACGAATGATTTCTTTGCATATAGGAAGGCGTCTTAACCTTGATTTTGTCTGACATTATGCGGATATGTTCTATAGTCATGAATATGTACTTCACAACTATATTAGCTAATCTCTAGTTGTAGGTGGATTTTTCAAGGGAATTGGAGTCCCTTGAGAGATGGTGTGGATGTGTTCAGCTGCAAGCAATGTGCTTGGCACATCAAGGTAAGGTAATTGGTGCATTGTTATGTTTATTAATGCACTAACAGTTACGTGTTGATGGAAATATGATGCAAGGGATGGCATGTAAAAGAGGATACCATGAAACCTCAAAGAAGGCTCAAGTTGAGGTTTCTTTGGAAGCATTGGGAACCATGGCAATTGAGTCATGGTGTTTGTTTTTCAGTCTTGTGCTTTTGGTATTTCATGATTTTTTGTGCTGGATTTATGGTTTTGTTTATGTCTAGTGTATGGCCATACCAATTTGTTTGTGGAGTCATGTTGTTATTGGTTTTCTAGTTTTCTTCTTATTTGTTTCTTGTGCTTGCATTTTATGTTTTGAGTCTTGGGATTTGGTTGAGAAAGAGGAAAGTTAATGGTGTCCGGGAGAGTTGTGCGTTACCTGAAAGGTAATGCAAGATTCCAATGAAGTTCGGTGCATGAGTAAGCATAGAGGAAGGTAAGACTATGACAGTCGATCAGATTGGTTGGGTCCATTGTAGTAAATGGATGGTGGAAGTATAGACATGAGAAAGGTAACTAGGAAAGGTAAAGTAACTATATTTGAGGTGTAAGATTCTTTGGCTATTTTTGGAAATATTTTTCTTCATGTTGTGCAAGTTGAGCATGAATAAAGGGAGTTTTCATAACCTTGACCTTACAATATGTAGTAATTATGTTGTGATCATGACTATGTTGATGTTTATATATGTATACATGTATGTATGTATATATGTATGACTAACATGATCGTCATGGATCATGGTTGCTTAACACTAACAATAATATATATAATATATATAATATATAATATATATATATATATCTGTGTATCTACATCATTGTTTGAAAGGGTCATCAAGGATCGTTCCTATGTAGGAATGATTGCTTATGCAGGAGAATGGCATGACGAGGTTCCTAGTTTATAAGGAATCAAGTGGAAGAGTAGTCATGAAAAATAATGTGAGTTCAATGTCATGTGGATATGAATTGATATCTTATGCTTGTATTATGCCTATGTTTATGTTATGAAAGGTAACGCTGAGGGATGCATCAGCGAAATGAAACTAGTGTGGTTTGCAACATGTTGAGACAAGCATGGATAAGACACTAGAAGCAAGGTTTCTTGGTAGAGACAGTGTAGATTTTGATGTGAGGTACTATTGTTGTTCATATGTTGTAAATGTTTTACGTGTTGCATCTATGATGTTGCGTGCATGTAGTGTTATATGTATATGGTGTGTGTACATGTTGTTGTGCAATGATTATGTACAAGGTGGTACAGATAGTGTTGTGTGCATATGGTTCTCTGCGCATGTTAGATATGAACTGTTATGTACATCTGGTGTTGTGTGCATGTTGTACATGTGATGCTATGTACATATGGTGTTGTGTGCGTGATTGTACAAGTGGTGTTGTGTAATGTGGTGATGTGTACATCTTGTACGAATGGTGCTATGTGAAGGTGGTTTTGTGTACATGTCGTGCATGTGGAACTATGTACAAGTGGCGTCGTGTAGATGTCATGTATGTGGTACTATTTACATGTGGTATTGTGTACACGTTGTATAGGTGGTCCAATGTACATGTGATGTTGCATACACATTGTGCAAGTGGTGTCGTCTACATTGTGTAGGTGGTTGCGGTGTACATGTGGTACATATGGTACTGGTGTATGTGTTTTGTTATGTGCATATCATACATGTTGTGTTGTGTACATGTGGTACTATGTATGCGCATTTTGTAGTCATCAAATCATGACATTTGTATTCATTATGTTGTACTCTATGTGGGTACATGTATTGTGTGGCATTGTACATTAGGTATAGATGTATGAGTTGTGTTGTATATTGGGTGTATGTGTATGTATTTTGTGGTGTCATGCGTTTTTTGAAGAATGTATGTCTTGTGATGTACATTGTGTATGTATATGTGTTGTGTTGTGTCATATATTAGACATAGGATTATGTATCTTGTTGTGTTATACACTAGGTGTGGGTGTATGTAATGTATGTCAAGTGTGCATGCATGTATTGCATGGTGTGGTATGTCGTGTGTGGTTATATGTGTGGGATGTACACTATGTGTGTGTGCACATGGTTGAGGAGAAGGAACTATGTGTTTTTGAAGTGCAGAAACCAATCCGGAGTGCGTATGAAATAAGGAAAAAGGTGGAAGCCAATGATTGATTAAAGGATAAGTATCAATATTTTATTTTATTTTTATTATGCATGTGATTTATGATTCTGCTCTATGACGATTATATGTGATCTATGATTCTAGTTTATGATGGTTACGTGTGACTTATGATTTTGATCTATGATGGTTGTGTTTCAAGCTAACATGATGTGATATGTTATACATGATGATTTGGTCAAATATGTTAGTTTTAATTATTGTAACAGGAAGTTAACATAATTGCAAATTTACCTTATTAATGAGCTACCAATGGGGTATGATTTGAAGTTATTTCAATTTATTTTGAATCTAATGGAATGTATGTGTTTGGAATAGGAATGCATGAACATTCCTAGTTGAGTGATTGAAATCAACTGCAAGAATTAGAAACATCAAAAGGAATTGGAATAGGCAATAGTATGGTGGTAAATCACTTTAGGAGCAGGACCATTGTGGGATACTGGTACCCAGTAGTGTCCATTGATTTCCATGAGAATCCTATCACTAGTATGATAGTTTGAGGTAGGGATGTGCCTTGGATTTTGTATCTTCTGATGTGAGGAAGACTTGCCAAGGGATGGACTGCCCGAGATGTTGGTGCCAACAGACCTTGGAAGGTGAGTGACTGCATGGAAGGGGATGACTGAATTACCCAAGGGACTATATAATAGAGAATGGAAGGTTGTGGATCGATTTTTTTTGGTCATTAGCATTTCCAGATGGAATCAGATGCACATTTGGAGTGCACCCTTGAATAATTGTTGTAGCTCTGATACCAATTGTTGTAGATCTAACCCGGAAATATTATAGATCTGGTATGAAAATATAAGACTGCAAATAAACTCAGAAATAACATGAAATGATTCTTTATTGATCAAAC
>APFE030980736.1:0-15306 GCA_000404065.3 Pinus taeda
TGAGGTCTGAGACTTGCTTAGGAGGCTGGTATAGGTGGTGATAGACCTATACTGACTGCAAATAATCAGGGTGACGATATTTTTGTATAACAGCACTTGTTGGGATTCAACCAGATTTTATAGAAACGACATTGCTCAAAAACCAATCAAAGATGACTAGGGTGATCAGTTCTCTTTCGAGAACGAGCAGCGAGATCGTCCAAGTATGCTTCGATGATATGTTTAATGTCATGGAAAGCATATGACATGGCCCGTTGGAAAGTAGCTCCAGCATTTTTAAGACCAAAAGGCATCTTTCTGTATGCAAAGGTACCCCAGGGACATATAAAAGTTGTCTTATGTTGATCTTCAGGACAGATAGAAATTTGATTATAACCGGAAAAACCATCCATGAAGGAAAAAATCTCATTACCCGCACACTCATCAATAATCTGATTGATGAATGGCATGGGGTAATTATCTTTCGGACAAGCCTTGTTTACATCCCAAAAGTTGATGCATACTCGGAATGTTCCTTGCTTTTTATCCACAGGGACTGGATTAGAAACCCAATCGGTAAGAGGAACAGGGTATATAAAACCCGCCTTGAGCAGCTTCTCTACTTTGGCTTTAATGGCTACTGCTTTCCTAGGATTAACTGGTCGAAGCCTTTGACAAATTGGCTTGGAATTTTCATACGTCTTGATCTCATGTTGAACTATAGAAGGATCAATGGCAGGCATTTCTTCATAATACCAAGCAAATACATCTCGAAATTCTTTGAAAAGGTCGGTGTAAATTTGAATTTCTTCAGGGGAACATTCAATTCTAATGAAGAGATTCTCAATTATGTTAGGTTCCCTAGAGATGTTTATAGATATCGTTTTTGAAATCACCGACATGTTACCTTCGGCACGGAAGTGTGCTGGAGCCAAAGGGTTTGATATCGTACAAACATCACTAGCAAAGAGCTCGGAGAACCTTGATTCCACTTCCTGCAATGGAGGAAGAAAATATGAACGATGGTGTAAGTCTTCCCAAGGGCGATTTACACCCATCATTACTTCGAGGATTGCTTCTTCAAAGGGTAAAACCGTATCTAAGTAGTCCAAGGCAGAGGTAGAATTAAGGGTCTAGGCCAGGGTGACATCACCATCTAACTCCTCTTCTGAAAAGGAAGTAGAGTGGTCATCTGCAGAGTTAACGATAGACTAATATCTAAGCTCAGCTGCAGACAAAGGGAATGCCATTCCATTTACTTGTCCTTTAGCTAATGTGGTTGTAGATGAAGGCAAGGTCCAAGGGTTTGAAAAATAATGAGTTCGGAAGAACTCTTCTCGAGGAGACTCCCTAGATGACGAAACATCATTGATTCTAGCGATAGGAGGGGGAAAATCAAAGGTACCCATCAATGAGGAATACATCCCAACTCCTAGATTCTCGGTAGGCAGACGAGGGTTATCCACTAAGGGGATAGTAGAGTCAGAAGCTGCTTGAGGATCGACTAGACAATAATCCAATTGATCAACCTTAATGATTTTCCCTTCATGAGGAAAGCAAATGACACAAAATAGAGTCGAAACAACGACGTCCATTTCATATACCCAGTTCCTTCCTAAGAGGAGATTGTAGTCTAGGTTAGCATCAATGACTTCTACTTCAATATTAATGACCTTCCCCCCAACACATATAGGGAAGGCCGAGATAATCCCATGAATCCTGTGAGAATGGCCATCAAATGCAGTTAGGAGGGTAGGTGAAGGAACAGCCGAAGGAGATCCAATGGCCTTCCAGCAAGACATCGACATGACGCATGTGGAAGCTCCTTCATCAATAACAGTGCGAAAAATGTTAATTTTCCAGTATGTAGACTTTATTTGAAAATCCATATGATGAGGAAGTCTCTTTTTGACATTTAACATGTCAAAAGTGAGCACCAAAGAGTTGGTTGGATCGAATGCCCCAATCGCCAAGAGTAATGCACTTCTTTGAGCTGGACATGACTAGAGAACCTCTAAAGTGGACATGGCACATGGACTCTGAGCCAGATCCTCGACAATGGATTAGTTCTGGGTGGCCCTAGCATTAGGATTAATAGCGCACATTTAGCGGAACCTTTTGGTATCCGTGTTATAGTCTCGACAGGGGGTCGCTCAATATGAAGGTCGATATTTCCAGGAATAGCTTTATCCTTGGAATTTTCGGTTTCACCATAATCACATGACCAAGTAGCCACATAAACATTAGAACCCATCATGAAAACATTCGATGATTTCTCCCCTTCCTGGCTACCCCCAGTAGAGGTACCAGGATTTGAACTCGCGCCAGCAAGCAATTGCTGCCCTTGGGGAAAAGGGCTGGTTAATACAGCTTGACAACTAGAAACCCCTTGCTGTCCTAACAGGCACTGAGCATCCTGAATCTTTGGGCAGAGATGAGTTAAATGGTCTCCACTGCACAACTTGCATGGAAACTTGACTTTCTTTCTAGACTCATTTCTACCACCACCAGCATTATTACCGGATTTATTTACGTCAGCCTTCCCATCCTGTTTCTTTTTCTTACCTCATCCTTTCTTTTTCCCATTGGAATTTTGATATCCTTTAGGGTTATCAGATTGGACGGAATTAATCGAAGAGGGTTGGGAAGTCGAAGGGTTAGATGATGTGACTTGGTTGTTAGGAGCAGCTTGTAAGGATAACTGCTGTAATTGGCTGAACAAGTTCACCATATTTGTGTCTACCGATCCAACGATACCATCTGCATGGGGACCTGGCTTTGACTTGGCTATATCAACCTTAAACCCAGGAGCATCTGGCAAGTATTTTTGTAGGATCCCAGACTAAGAGCAGATCAATTCTAATTGTTGGGCCCTAAAAATAGCTTCCTCCTCAGAATAGACTCCAGACATGGAGACATCCTTAGAGATTTCTGGTTGTAAATATTTCAAAAACCATTCGAGACAGTATTCCAAAGGAATTTCAGCTTTAATGAGCCTCGTTCTCTGTCTCCATTCCTAAATATGATCAGAAATGTGAGTTGTCATGTCCTAACAAAAATTGGCCAGAAGTTCAATTCCGGAAGCATAATGGACAGGCAACTGGAAATGATTTAAGAAAATATTAGCTAAGTCAGGGAAAGATGTAAAGTTTCCCCCTGGCAACTCTACATACCATTTGGCCACATTACCAGTCAAGGTGCGTTGAAAAATTCTCAACCTAATCGAGTCATCAATAAGGGAGTTTGATGAGCACCACAAATGGAATGTGGTTACATGGTCACCTGGGTCTTCACCGCTCTTCCCTTCGATTTTTGGAATGTCCGAAGGGAGTTTGGTTGGGACCGGAGGCTAGGCTGGATTGTATTTGATTGGATCATTTATTAATTTTGTGAGATCTAGCAAGTTCAAAGTTGCCAGAAACGGAAGCTTAGGAGGACCTTGGGAATTCCACCCAGACTAGGTAGAGCTCCCAAAGTTCTAAAAAGATTGACCTGGATTTTGGAAGGCACCAAGCTACCTGAAGTAACCAGCAGAACCCGCTGAACCAAAAGGAAAGCCTTATGATCTAGCACAATTCGGAGTTTGACCAACTCCGACCTAAAAACCTCCATAACCGGCAAAGCTTCCTCCTAAAGGATTATAAGGAGTCGATAACCCCTGATAAGGATTCCAAGCAGAAGCTAAGGGAGGAATACTTCAAAATGAACTAACTGTGGAGTACGGCCTATTCCCTTGTTGGCCGAAAAACGAATTCCCAGTTCCCATGCCACTCACCACAGGGTTAGTCCAACCTTGAAAAGGATTGCTACTTTGTCCTAAAGAAGAGAAAGGCATAGATCCAATTGTTGGGTTGGAATGTGGTATATGACAACTTCCAAAAGGGAGACCTTGGAATGAAGTCGATCCGCGCATCATGGATGTGGCGGCACTAAACGGAACTGACGGAATACCCTATGAATGGGTGCCAAATGGGAAGAATCTAGAACTAAAAGCATTGGTTTGGGAATTTCCACTCGTGGAAGGAATGGAGGTAGACACAACTAAATATGTGCTAGCAAAAGACCCAAACAAAGACGCAGAGGAGATGGAAATCATTCCTCCCCCTTGTACTGATGTTGGAGTTCGCATAGTTGTAGCACTTGTAGTAGAAGCCATGCTTCCAGTAGTGGTCATCGATGGTAAGTGCATAATGTGACCTGGACTTGACGGTCTATGCGTCGGAGTCCCAACGTATCGTAATACTTCTGGATGACTAGAAGGTAGGGGAGAATTTGGAGCTGCTGATGACTCTGGGAGTTCTTCTACCTCTACATTATCTTTCGTCCGAAAGAGAACTCGAGAAAGAACTGGAGTGTTCCTCTCTTGTTCTGTGGAAGTACCAGGCCTATCTTGAACACTAATGCCCCCGAGTGGAGGATCAATCCCCGATGCATCAGCTGCTACGGGATGAAACCCACCGGCAGTATTACCTTTGTGCCTTCTAGGAGAAGGCTCTAAACTTGGTGGTGAAAGACCACGAAGTATTCGAGACTGTCTAGGTGATCGGTCAGCCACTTTGAATTTTTTATTAAGATCTAACTAAAGACTCAAAAAATTGAAAGCTAGGCCAACTAAGAGCACAGAGCACACACTATAAAGTCCCTAAAAGATATCAGCCAGTCAAACTACTTCCAAGTATTTCCGCTCCAGGTGATTAGGACTAGACACCAAAATACAAGAAAGTGAAGTAAGGGGCCTTCCGAAGATAGTCTGGGATAATGACAGCCCAATCCTATCAGCGAAGGTATCAGAGGAAGTTACGCTAACCTCCTAACAACAGCCTACACCGGTGCAAGCCCCCAAGCTTCGCAAAGGTGCCCTACAGTAGTATCGTTGAGAGTGATACAACATTGACCTCAGGTGCCATGGGATTACCCTCCACAGCCACCTGTGTAGATCCCTAGGAGTAGCAACTAAGGTTACCAACTCGTTGCAGAAGCCATGTGAAACAGTCTTGAGGTAAGATCGGACAAGTAGGAGAGGTGGTATCTCTCTTCCCTGTCTTCAAAAACCTTTGTGCTTAACTCCCAGATCCAGATCTTTCCTGGTCTTCCTAACGCTATTGGATTTTCACTCACTATTCAGACTCCTATGTTTGACAGTTTAAATGGCCTTGGAGGGTTATCTCTCCACTCACTTAATCCAAGGGCCTAAAATATCCTAAAACTTGTTGGTGTGTCTAACTTAACAATTATAAAAAGTTCTAGTATATTTTAATCAACGCTTGTTTTTAAATGGGTTGTTATTTAAGTCAAGGGATAAGCGGAAGTGAAACTAGTGGTGTTTTGACACAAAAGAAATTAATAAAAACCAAACTACATGCAAATGCACTTGTTTTCGTTTTTTTATGAAAGAAATTTCTACAAGGTTCAGAGGAACTTCAAAGAAAGTACCGAATTTTTCTTTTCTTTTCTTTTACTCGAGCTTCACACTCACAAAAGTTAACAAAACTAGGAATGCCTAAAAAGATGCACAAATTAATCCTAATGCAACAAGTACATGCTGATGCAAAACTCAAAACTACTCTTAAATCAAGGAATGAAAGTTACTTGTTTATCACTTTTTAATTTGCAACTTAAAATGTTTAGATGGAATATAAGTTGGTGTTGCTTATTTCGCCTAAACACTAAAAGCAAGTTTCAAGACAAACAACAATGCACTTTCACTCATTAAAAGGAAAACTAAATCAAAACAAAGTTCAAGAAAGCAAAACAAAGTTTCAAGAAGTTTCCTTCAAAAGCAAAACAAAAATGACTTTTCAAAAGTGCTCTAACAAGACTGAATCTTTATGATCGAAAAATAGGAAATGAAACTCTTTGCAAGTTTACACACAAAACAAGTGAGAACTCAATAAGAAAGTGTTTCGAAATGCTCTCAACAATCACAAAAGCAGCCACAAGAGTTTGGCAATAAAGACCAAAAGATTGAAAAGACAACTTTCAAGAAAGTGTAAACCAACAACTTTCGGAAAGCAAGAAAAACAGATGGTCATAAAGATATTGTTTTAACATGCAAACCAGAAAATCACCAAAACAAAACTTGACACAAAGATTGAGATCAACCTTTCTGCCCTAAAGACATAGAGCAGCCAAGATTCCTTGCAGGAAAACTTGTGTGCTTAAGCAAAAACGATGACGTTTGCAAGAAAAACAAATAAACAACCTTTTCACAATCAGAGAGAATTTGAAATAAGATGCTTGTTGTAAAACTAAAAACTGACATAGGAAAATAACTGTTCAGAACTGAATCAGTCCAGCAGATAGACCTTCAGAAGCAAAAAAGATTTAAAAAATCTTGAAATTTTATAACATATGCACGACTGTGTTTGTGCACAGCTGCATGTATACGTAGGTTTACTTAAGGAAAGATGCGTATATATGCTTCTGTAAATAGAAAAATAGAGTATATAAAAGGTTCCAAGAAAAATAAAAAACAGTCTAAAGAAACTGATCAAACTTACAATTCAAGTTCCTACAGGAACAGACTACACAGTAACAACAAGCAAATAGAAAGCTAAGCCCTGATTGGCTTGAATAAAACCAAACTAGGAACAACAATACTGTTGTCCCCAGTGGAGTCGCCAATTCTGTTAAGGGATAAATCTCCCTAGGGTCTTGGGTTGACACCCTAGCAGACTGGAGGTTGTCTATACAGAGAAACACACATTCCATACAGCCATAATGCTAATATAAGAAAACTCTACGATAAGGGACGTACCTGAGGTCCTACATTCGAGAAGAGTCTTCCAGGGTCCAAACCCTTCTTGGAGTTCATTTTGCTCCTTCAACCTGCAAAACAATCAATTCCAAAAAGTACAGTTGTATATGGACTAAACATTATAAAGAAACCATCTTCATATTATAATGAAAGGTAGTTAGTTATGGAATTAAACAACCATTCACATATGAATCATAACATGGATATCATAAACATGAAGAAGATTTATATCAGGAACAAAGACATGTGTTTCTTTTATTATAGACAAATAAAGTATGGAAAGGAATAATTTCCCCTGATTTGTCCTTTCGCAGGCTCCAAGCGGAAACGTCTCCTGGATTCGTCCAGTCTCAAGCCTTTAACAAACTCCTTCCATCACTTACTCCATGATATCTCAAGTAGTAGATAGACATCATCACATAAGGAAACAAGGGTTTCCTGTAAAATGGGGGAAGTGCAGGAGGCACTAGGATCTTCAGACCTGGTCAGGGAAATCTCAACATAGTAATCTTTCTCTCTCTTCTCTCCTCCCTTAGGCCTTCCCATTGAAGGCTTTTTATACTTCCCCCAAAGTATTTTTTTAGTTGGGAATTCGTTGGGAACAGTTGGGCCACGGGCACTAACAGGTAATCAACAGGTGAAACCCATGATCTTTGCCTGAAATTAAGGAGATTTATTTTTTTAAAGTGTTTTAAGACATATACGCGGGTTGGGTATACACAGACCCACGTATACATGCGTTTAGCTCAGGGCAATGTCGCGTATAAGGAATAAAACACTGTTTTTTAAATTTTGGACCAGGTCTGGAAGGAGGGGTTGCACTAGGCCATGAGTGCAGCATCACAAACCTGAAGAGTGAGATTTGGAGCTATAACACCCACCGAAAGAAAAAAACCATCACTATTCACTAACTTAATCTCGCGTCAATTTCTAATCATTCCCAGTTAAAAGCCCATAGACCCCCATTTTTACCCTTTTCGTGTTTTTTTCTACAAATGTGTTTTAAGTTTTCCTACATCCCCTGAGGTTCTGCAACCAATTCTGACCACCAATTGCCTCTCGAACACACTCTAGAAGCCCAATTTAGCCCTCTAGTGCACAACTAAAGCCATAGAAACCTCTACAACCATCATTCAAAACAGTTTTACATCTTGAACCACAAATTCCAGGTATTTCAACAGGGAACCAAAACGACCCTCTCAGTTTAAGACATACAATAAATTCAAGAAATAATTATTTTGATTTGAATGATTTCCCTTTGAATTGAGAGTATTTCCCCCTAAAATACCAAAACTGCTATCCTGCAAACTTCTAATACGCTATCTCTAAACCAGACACATTCAGACTTCACTTCTAGAATTGTATAAGCCCAATTTCCACATTTTATCACAAAGATGGCTGCCCAAACCTCCCTGGATGTCAAACCAGCCTCAAATACATTAACCATTTGGCCCTAGTAGACAGGAATTTCCAAATCAAAGACACTGCTACTCTAGGCCACCTTCTCAGAATCCATTGCTGGAGTGATGACATTAACCTTTGCGAATCCAATTTGCCCAAGTATACATTCCCAGAAGTTCACCCATTCCCATACATTGTACAGTTTTGTCATGCCCGCTATATCCCTAGACAAAAGGTTGTCGTTGTCCCAAACCATGAGTTGTTATTCACCATTACACCTGAGTCTATCAACCAGATACTGCAAATCTAGCCTAGTCCTAATTTAACCCCTTTGTCCATTGGAAATCTATTGGACCTATACATCACACTAGACCCAGTCGAAATCAAGCAAATTTTCTAGAATTTCCTCATTGAGGAATGCCATACTCCTACAGACATTCCACCCTATGTTGCCACTATTTTTTTAGAGACTGGTAGGAGAATAATCACCATGCTCTCATGCATCCCCGGATACACATTAGATGAGCATGTGGATGAGGTCATCATTGCCTTCCTATCCATTTCACTCCAGGCAAGCCTCCAGCTATCATGTTTGATTATGCCCAGTTCATTGTAGACAGAATGCATGAACAATTCACCAGACTGCCCACTAAAAGAGTTTTCAAATACTCTTCAACGGTGTTTCATATGTTCTTGTATTACCAGACAGATAAGTTCCCTTTGAGCATCCAGAAGCTCGATACCAAGGGGGAGGAGAGATCAGTCATCTACTGGACACCCATGGTCCACAAGTTTTCCATAGCATTGACCTACAAAGACTTCATAGACTCCTTTTTATACCTTGTCATGAACATGATAACTTCTTGATCCAATGTTCTTTTTCTTATAGATGTATGAAAAGAATCACATGTAGAAATTGCAACTTAACTCAGGAATTTAATGTGCAGACATAAAAGAAGAAGCAACACTTAAAGGCATGACAAGAATACAACAAGACTTGATAACAGAGTTTGTCCAACTCGGACTATGTCTCCAGGCCCTGCTCGATCAATGGGGAGGCCTTCATATATTAAATGGCATGAAAAGAAGAGAATTACAATCCTCAGTTACATAAAAGGTAGCTTATACCTCCATTCTGGATAATGGTTGTGAAATGGAGACCTCGGATGGAGAAATGGACAACACCGATGCATCTGTGGCGATGAAAGGGGCTGAAAACATATAAGATTTGTCCAAAATCAGATAAAATACACTATCGGCCCTCCTGAGAACTCTCATGCCTCAAACTGCGTGCTGAAAATCCTTCCCCCTATGCTTTCTTCATACATCGAGCTTTTATAATGTTAAATTTGTTACAAAGGCTGCTTGAAAATTGGAGTTTCTTTGGTTATAATAGAGGTCGTTTAGATAGAAGGGTTGGCGGGCACAACAACCCTTTAAAATAGCATTTTTATCATTTTAAATGATAATAAAAAAAACCCATCAAACACTAATAATTCGAACCAAAACCTTAAGAACCGAATCTCAAAGTTTATCAAATCGGCCCTATAAATCCATTGGGTCTGATCCCGATCGCAAATCGCTATCACTGAGGTCCATGGCCCTATATATCAGGGAATCACCGATTTGCTGATTTGCCAATCGCCAATTTGTCGATTCACTAATCGTTGATCTGCCAATCGCCGATATCAGTGTCAGCTTATCGCATCAACATATCACATCGACCCACGGTCCTGGTCTTTGGTTCTTTTGTTTTCCAATTGGTCAATCACTCCGATCGTCGATCGCAGTCGCAACTCATCTCTGCCTGGTTCCGATATTGCACATCGTAGGCCCCCGACTCCAATTTAATCGGAGATCATTGATTGGGGTTCCTATCCGACTGCCTTAATTTTTCCCCTCTACCTTCTTCAATTGTGATTTACCTTCTAAAGGCTTTAAGCCCATTTTTAAGAGAAAATGCCTCATTTTCAAAGGAACTAAGGCAAACTCTTTCTGCTACAATTCCACCATTTGGACTCGGATTGGAGTGTTGTTCACACCATTTGAATTAGGGCTACGAGTACTTCAATATATTTTCAGGATACTTACTTTTCCACCATTTTGAGTTTTGATATTTTCCACGCCACTTTATCTGAAGATCCACCTGGATCAATCCTCCCCATTGAGGAGCTTTTGGACCGCCAAAATCTTTCCTTAGTCAATTGGCAAGTGAGGGAATTGTTCCCTCACCTTTTCCTTCTCTAGCCATTTGGCCTAGCTGGGGTGCATTCCCTTAAGACCCACTTGAAGGTATTCAACATATCCTCACCATGAAGTCCTGGTCCTTCTGTTGAGGATGATGTCTTCTAGTAACTCATCGAAATATTCTAGAGCAAAAGCATCAAATATAGGAACTGTACCCACCTCATCTGTGTCCATGATCAATGGTGGTTCATATAGCTTTAAGTTCTCTACATTCATTACTGAGTACATCTGCATATATATTGGCAAATCAAGATGAAAGGCATTGTTTCCAATCTTCTCCAATATGGTGAATGGACCATACCAGATGGGTCGCAACTTCTTTCCTTCTCCCTTCATCCTATCCTTGCTAATGTGGAACCACACTTTGTCACCCACTTGGAATTGGTGGTCAACTCAGTGTTTTTCATGTCGAGCCTTGTAACAGACTTGACTTTTCTCCAACTACTCTTGTACTTCTTGGTGAATCAATTGGATTCACAGAATGAACTGTTGAGCTTTGACCCTATCATTACGCCCATTGGAGCCATCTTCCCTTCCAAAGACCATATCAAAAGGGTCCTTTGGCAGGTAACCAAAGCATGTCTCAAAAGGTGAACGTTGCATAGATGAATGTACTCCTCAGTTGTAGGAATGTTGTACATATGGGAGATGCTCATCCCACAACTTGGGATGTTTCCCACAATAGCCTCGTAGCAAGTGTAGCACAGTATGGTTGACTACCTCTATTTGTCCATCAGTCTACAGATGAAATTCCATGCTTCTTTTCAATTTGGTGTCCATCATCTTCCATAAGTTGGTCCAGAACTCTCCAAGAAAGCGAGAGTCCTAATCTGACACAATAGATGTGGGTAATCCAAAATGGACCCAAACATGCTGAAAGGAAAGAGAAGCAGTCTGCTCTGCAGTGATCTTCTTTTTACAAGGCATAAGAATACACATCTTGCTAAAACGGTCAACGATGACATACAAATAGTCATGACTCTTCGTAGATAAAGGAAAACCTCCTACAAAGTCCATTGACACACTTTCCCATGGATGACTTGGAATAGGGAGTGGTGTGTAGAGCCCGAGTTTTCTATTAGAGGGCTTTGAAACAGAACACATCACACAACCCTTTACATAGCGAGTCACAATGTTTTTCATATGAAGCCAAAAAAAAAATCTTTGTACATGACCTAAAGTCTTTTAAACAACAAAGTGTCAAGACACAAGAGAGGTGTGGGCCTCTCGAATTACATGTACTCTTTCACCTATGAGAATACACAATTTACCAAGGTGATACAACAGTTTCCCCTACAAATGATAGTTGTCCACCTATGAACCATGGGTTAGTTTTGCATAAATCTCCTTAAAGTCATCATCGTTAGCATATTTTTCAGCATAACTCTCAAAAGACAATGAACCGTTATGCAAAATAACATAAGTAGAAATAGCAGGGTGAGATAGCATATCGCCCACATTATTGCTAGTGCCCTTCTTATACTTTATTACCAGATGAAACTGTTGAAGAAAACCCATCCACTTGAAATGACGAGATTGCTACAACTTGGTTTGTGACTGAAGATACTGCAAGGGCTGATGATCCATATGGATGATGGTCTCCTTGCCGATCAGGTAGTGTTTCCACTTTTTCACACTCTGCACCAAGGCATTAAGCTCCTTGTCATAAGTGGGATAGTTTATCACAGCTTGAGAAAACTTCTTAGAATGGTAAAAAATCGACTTCTTTTGCTGCATCAGTACAGCTCCCATGACATAACCGCTAGCATCGGTTTCTGGCTGTTGGAGATTGGGTAAGGCTAAGACTGGCGTGGTGCTTATCTTTTCCTTCGATGTTTTGAAGGACTTCTGCTATCTTCCACCCCATTGGAAGACCTGTTTCACACTTTTCAATATGTACAAAGTTGCTACGATAATAGACAAATTGGAAAAAAATCTCCTCCAATACTGGATTGCACCTAAAAAGCTATAGACCTCGGTTACACTAGTAGGCTTAGGACAATTTACAATTGCTTCAACTTTAGAAGGATCAATCTTTAACTGACCATGACCGACAATATGACTTAGGTAACCCAAATAGGTTTTCCCGAACTCACACTTTAACAATTTTACAAAGAGTTTTTCATTTTTCAATACATGAAGCACTTTCTTTACATGACACACATGTTCAACCCAACTTTTACTAAAGACAAGTATATCATCTAAATATACAAGAACAAATTAATCAATGAAAGGTCTAAAGAGATCATTCATGACCCTCATAAAAGTGGTTGGAGCATTGCAAAGTCTGAATGGCATCACCATCCATTCGAACAACCCTTGTTTCATCTTGAAGGTAGTTTTCCACATGTCCTGCTCTGCAATTTAGGCCTGGTGATAACCACTATGCAAATCCAATTTTGTGAAATAAATAGCATTCTTTAATTGATCTAATAAGTCATGAATGTGTGGAAGAGGGTAGGGATTTTTCACCGTGATCATGTTTATTGCACGGTAATCCACGCAAATCCTCCATGTGTCGTCTTTCTTTGGGACTAAGACAATTGGTGATCTGCATGGAGAAGTACTCAGCCTGATGACTCCTTGGTCCAGCAATTCCTACACCTATTTCTTGATTTCCTCCATCTCAATGTTCGACATCCTGTACATGCCAATATTTGGCAAAGGAGCATCATGCTACAAATGGATCTCGTGTTGGATTTCCCTCTTCACAGGTAATCCCTTCGGTTCCTAAAACAGGTCATCCTAATTAGAAATTAATTCAGATAATTCCTATTTATGTTTCTGATCACAACCCTAGAAAGCATCGGGAAATTTTTCCTCTTTTTCCCTTACAACCATCAACATGTAACCTTTACTGGAATTCACCAGTATTTTCATTTCTCCAACACTTACAAGGCTAGCATTGATTTTATTTTGATGAGCCCTTACTATGTATTCTACCCCATATTTTGTGATTTGGTATTTGTTTTCATGACAAAAGAAGACTTCCTTTCTATCATACAGATATGGTCTCCCTAACACCATGCCACAGATATCTAGTGGTATTACATCCAGTTCTACTTCGTCCACTAGCCTAGAAGCAATTACAAATTTTACTTTACACTACTTGGTTACATTCAGTTTTGCTTTATCATGTATCCATCCAAGTGGGTAAGGTTTTGGGTGTTGTTTTGTTTCTAAGCCGAGTTTCTTTACCAAGGATTCTGCGATTAAAGTTGCTTGGGATCCAGTATCAAACAGAGTTTCACTTTTGGTATGATTTACAACAACTCTGATATGAAACAGTTCAATTATTTTTCAATTATTAGGAAGGGACTCATTTACAGAAATAATGCCTTCATGCGATTTAGAATTGACATGAGGTGTAAGAGTACCTTTTTTTCATGCTGTTGTAATCAACACTTCATCTCTAGAATCCAATCCAAGGTCCTGCTACGTCATTTCCACTGTCTTCTGCTTCCCTTTTCCTCCATATTTCTTTGGATGCTTTTCTAGGTGCTGCTTCCAATAGTGATCATCATCGTGGCCTTCCTTTTTGCAGTGATTGCAATAAGGCCTTTCTCCTTCTTCGGCTGTTGTCATTGTCCTCTCCTTCCCTTTCCATTTCACCTTAGATTTTCCATTGGGAGGTTTGAAAGGTGGTTTTCTGGAATGATCATCTCTTTCATTTTTGCCCCTTTTCTCAATATGAATTGCCTTCATGATGGCTGAGTCAATCGTGGTTGGTTCAAAAAACAACAATGAATGCTTAATATAGCTATGCAGTGAGCCAATATACTTAGTTACAACTTCAGGTGTATCAAGTGCAATACCCAAATTCAATTCTTTCTTTCTAAACTCTTCTGTGAAACTCTGAACATCCTGACCCTTGCCTTGTCTTAAATATTGCCAACTCATTAAATCTTTTTACTTGTATCCTAAAGGGTAAAAATATTCCTTTAACGCAGAAATAAAATCAGGTCATGAGGAAATGAGGTTACCCACATTCTTACTGTGCTACAATTTTCTCTCCCACCAAATGAGAGCAGTGTTGCTCAGCTGTAGAGAGGCCAACTGAACCTTTGCCTCATCCTCCACGATCTTCTCAATCCTACAGTAGACCTCAATATACCTAATCCAATTATTAATCTTTTCTGCATTTCTTTCACCATTAAACATGGGAAGATCAAATTTAACATCTAATTTAAAGAAAGGTTTCTTAGATGCATCCTTTCAATTTCTATGATTATGGTGGTGAGAGGAAGGAGAAGGAGGGGGTTCTTCTCCACCATTCCCATGTGCTAAACCTTGTCCTTCTGGGTTTCTTTCCTCTGTTTTCTCTAGCCTTAAAACCAGCTGACTAATATTCTCTGCCATTGAATAGAAGGTCTTGCGAAAATTGTGCTCCTCTTCAAGATGAGCATCATCTTCTGCCATATTTCTCCTTCGATGTTCATGCCCTACTTCAGGATCGAAAGGCTTTAATTCCCCTTTGCCTCTTTGGATTCTATCTCTTCTTAGCATACAAACATGCAATTCACATCTAAAAAGACCTACTCTAATACCACTTGATCCAGGGTTCTTTTGCTTATAGATGTATGAAAAGAATCACATGTAGAAATTGCAGCTTAACTCAAAAATTTAATGTGCACACATAAACATAGAAAGAACACTTAAAGGCATGACAAAAAGACAACAATACTTGATAACGGAGTTCGTCCAAATTGTAGAAATTTTGAATAATTTAACACATATTCAACAGAGATTATCGTGATCATGTACTATTGCGGAAAACATACACAATAACTAAGATCCTCTACGTTGATCATCAATATAGCAGCATCAATAACAATAAAACATCAAGAGCATTCACACATTAACACAGTATGTATCCTGGGGAAAGCATCTCGCTAAAAACCCCAACTATCTGTATATTAATG
>APFE030980736.1:18765-51294 GCA_000404065.3 Pinus taeda
AAAAATAGAAGTCCATCTATTTTTCCAACTTGATCAATCATCCATAAACAACAACCTGCAATCCATAGACAAGATCCATATGTCTAAAAATAGACATAGTCTAAAAATAGACTTGCGCCAAAAATAGCCTGCGGGCCCACTTAGTGAAGGCGACTCTTTTCACTAAGCTCCATCATCTTGCTGCAATCTCAACACAAATCGGACTACGTCTCCGGGCCATGATCAATCAATGGGCAGGCCTTCATATATTAAATGGCATGAAAAGAAGAGAATTACAATCCTTGGTTACATAAAAAGTGGATTATAAGTCCATCATGGACAATGGCTATGAAATGGATACCTCAGATGGAGAAATGGATAGCATTGATGCATCCGTGGTGATGAAAGGGGCTGAAAACATATAAGATTTGTCCAAAATTAGACAAAATACACTATCGGAGCTCCTGAGAACTCTCCTGCCTCGAACTGCATGCTAAAAATCCTTCCCCCCATGCTCTCTTCATACATCGGGCTTTTATAATGTCAAATTTTCTACAAAGGCCACTTGAAAATTGGAGTTGCTTTGGTTATAATAGAGGCCATTTAGATAGAAGGGTTGGTGGGCACAACATCCCTTTAAAATAGCCTTTTTGTCATTTTAAATGATAATACAAAAAACTTGTCAAACACTAATAATTCTGACCAAAACCTTAAGAACTGGATCTCAAAGTTTATCAAACCAGCCTTATAAATACATCGGGTCTAATCTTGATCACAAATTGCTATCACTGAGGTCCATGGCCCTGTATATCGGGGAATCAGCGATCGCCGATTTTTCGATTCGCCGATCGCCGATTTTCCAATTCGTCGATCACCGATCTGTCGATCGCCAATATCAGTGTCAGTCGATCGCATCGGTGTATCACATCATCCCGGGGTCCTAGTCTTTGGTTCTTCCGATCGCTCCGATCACCGACACTGATCATCGATTGTAGTCGCAACTCATCTCTGCCCGGTTCCAATATCACACATCACAGGCCCCTGACTTTTATTTAATCGAAGATCGTTGATCTAGGTTCCTGTCCAATTGCCTTATGTCTACCCCTCTACCTTCTCTGATTGTGATTTTCCTTCTAAAGGCTTTAAGCCCATTTTTAAGAGAAAATGCCTCATTTTCAAAGGAACTAAGGAAAACTCTTTCTGCTACAATTCCACCATCCATACACGGATTGGAGTGTCGTTCACACTGTTGGAATCAGGGTGATGAGGGATACTTACTTTTCCACCAATTTGAATTTTGAGATTTTCCATGCCACTTTATTTGAAGATCCACCTGGATCACTTCTAAGACTTAGCCTAGAATCAACCCAGAGATCAAGAGAGTACTGTAATTAGCCAAGAACAACAAGGTGGGAGATTGGTACGTGTACCAAAATGACACTAAGATCATAATTTATGGTTGTGAGCTAGCCCCCTATAAGTTTCCAAAACACCTCTTATGAGGATATTTGCTCTAGAGTAATTCAGACAAACCATTAGCTCTAATGAAGTCCATTTCCTAGCTTATAGGAAGAAAACCTAGTTCAAAGTGAAAAACCAAATGGGCCCATTTATTTGCAACAACAAAGAGGCTAGACCAGAGGCTAATAGGTTACTTCAACTAATGAAATTCAGAAATAGTTTCATGTGGCACTATGACCCTCATGGGGTCATAAACAAGCTCAGACTCAAGGTCAAGTTGGGAGCATACATCCACCACCCAAGGCCTAGTATTTGAATAGTTTGCTAACTAGGATGAGTGGGTGGAGAACACCTTGATTGACATGGAAAACACTATTGTGGATGTAGAGAACACACTTACTGATTTGGAAGACAATTTGATCACAACTCTTTCCTGCAGGTTCGAGAAAAAGGGGAGCCAATGAACATTCCTCCCATCATACAGACTCCAGTAAATGAGGAGAATAATCCTAAGAGGAGCAGGGATGATGCATCTAGCTCTACCATGGAGACTATTGATGAGCTGGTTGAGCCAAGCAAGAGGCCCAAGTTGAATCTTGTCTTTGAATAGGAGGAGAACATTGCATCAGAGGAAATAATTGACACTGAGGCAATAGGATAGAAAGGTAAATAAGTAGCTACATCAGAGGAAACACAACAGCCATCAACCTCCAACACACAGATGATAGGTAGATAGCCGAGTATGGAAGTTTATTCCTATGTCAGGCCAGTTGACAAGGAAAATGACATCAAAGACAGATTCAATGAAATTAAAATGAGGAATGAGAAATTGAAAGCAGAAACATATGCCAAGTACCTCAAGCTTACACCACCAAATTATACCAGATTGATGTCAGCCTTTGACATCACATAAGGAAAAATGCAGGTCTCATTTTTGCAGGCCACTATACAGCAACAAAATACCTCAGCAGACTACAAGAAGACAAAATTTGAGGTCTTGGCCAAGGATGTCCATCCCATTGATCAGATAGAATCCCACAAGTAGGCTAGAGAAATGATCTACTCCACCCTCATAGCAAAGGCCATGGCTGCTTACAAGCTGTAGGATTCATTGAATATTGTAACAACTCAATTCAAATTGGAGAGAGCCTCTGCACAAGCTAAAGACGCCAAGATAAAGTCCTTGGAGGACTTGGTTATTGAACTAGGCCATGACCCAAGTGATGTTAAGGCCACAGAGAAAATAATCAAAAAGAAGAATGAGAACATAGCATCCCTCAGGAAACATCTCAAGTTGCCTCATTTGCAGCACCCACAGACAAAAGAAGTCCTGTAAAGCCAGACTAATCATGAGGAAATGATGGACTTAGTGTTGCAGCTGAATGACCAGTTAAAGGAGATGGAGAAGGAGTTGGATAGCTTGATTCAACTCTAGCAAGCCAGTATTGATAATGCTCGTGCAACTATCATTCCAACAGTGACCACAGCTATACCTTCTAGTTTGGCAGTAGCATTAGGTCCCACTGCTCCAATGGCCAGTACACTACCAACATCTGAACTGACTACATCAGCAATAGGATCAACAGCAACAACCTCCACAAGTGACGAAGCAAATAGGTTGGTCAAAGGAATGGAAAAAATTTCCATTCAGACCACAGAGATGAACAGTCTACAGGAGAAAGTGCCCAACCTAGAGATAGATTACAAACTTGCCCAGATCATGCATAAAGAAGAACAGTAAAAGGCTAAAAGGATGAATGAAAGGATAAAAAGCCTGGAGAAAGAACTGACACTCAATGAACCTATAGGTAAGGCTAAGGAGAAAATGTGGGCCAATATCATTGACTCTGTCAATAATATTTGGCCATCCATCCAGGTCATTTTTGAATAGATTTATTTAATAAATCAAGCTACAGAATCCATTGAAAGGGTTAAAACAGAACTTGGAGATATGCCGAAGGAAGCAACAAGAATAATCCATTTCCTCAACTCCAAGAATAAGTATGGGCTGCAAGAACTAGAGATACCTAACAGGACAGGTACAATTTTGGATGTCAGAAAAGTCCTCACTAAGAGGAATTTTATGTTGAATTTAGAAGATAAGTGTCAAACCATGCAACTAGCCATTGACAGGTTCATGGCTAAGTTCGAACTTTTGAAGGAAAAGGGATTACCTAATCCCTTAGTAATAAATGATAAGTTAACGACACATGAGAATTATAATAAAAATATCAGGGAAGTGGCTAGAGAACAGGTAATCACTTCATCTATGAAGGGTTTACCAACAAGTAAAGTTTTGTATCAAACTTTTGAAAACTTGTTTTATCTCCAATATGAGGTAAAACACTTGTTTATTAATAAGCCTACTTTTGCCAAATATACAGAGGGAGATGAAATATACAGAAAAATGCTCAATATCCAATTACCAGATGAGAAAATATGGGAAAAACTGAATGATTTACTGTCATAAATACACAGTAAAATATAAATGTATAGGAAAAAGTAAAACAACACAGTAAAAGGATATTGACAGGCCAGCGAGGTTAAAGTGTATCAGATGATAGAGTATCAGATGAAAGGTTTAAGTAAAACAGAACATCTAGTGTGAAGACCAAACATCCAAGTAGCATAAAGGGAAAAAGATCAAAGAGAAAAGGTAGCATAACCTAAATAATAGGGACAGCAAGTAGCAGTTCAATAGTTGTCTCTATATTCTTGCATGAAGATATTTCCTTTTCCTAGATTAGTTCTCAATGCAGTTTGAGATATTTTGTAATTCCTTTTGTGTAAATAATTCATAGTTCGAAGTATTAATGGTGGATTATTTTACATTTGTATAGTTATTTTGATCTAAAAACTAAAGGGTGATTATACCATTTTCAAGTCAACAGACTGGAGCAAGTAATAAAAGCATTTTGCTACAAGATTCATGAGATGAGCTATTTGAAGTGAAGTATATTCTTTGTTTGAACTTGTTACCTTCTTATGTGTTTCATAATGTTAAATTTGTTCTAAATTTGAATAAATTAACTGGAAATATCACTCATAAATTGTATAAGTACACTATGTTTTGCACAGTTATTCATTTACATGTTTTCCTCTGATATCCAGATTTGATAAGCATTAATTGCTCTCCCGTCCTAGTTGAATTTCTTTCATTCCTTCTAGAGTCTAGCCTAGGGAACCCTTAATTGCTCCCTAGATCCAATTTGAAACCATTTCACCATTTAGCCTTTCAAATCTACAATAAATCATCTATCTTTCCCAATAGACATTATTTTTAGAATTGGATCCAGTCTTGTTTGTATGACATTCAACTCCATAGCCTAATGGTAAAAGAAAACCTATGTTCAACTAAGTAAAGTGATCCCACCACCCAATTTCAAACCAAAACCCAAGTGCAAATAATCAATAGCCTAAAGTCACCTTAACTAAAACAAAGTTAAATTATAAAGAGAAAGCCCTCTCTCGGCATCAGAAAGGCTAGATCCTAATCTCCAAAAGTGGTTTGTGGTTACCTTTGACTTTCCATTCTTCTTTAACTTCAAAACAAATATTAGAGTGATAACATTTCTGGTGACCATACTGGGGAACTTCGATCCTCAAGCTCATAAAACTTTAAGGAAACTTTAAATTTCATCTTAAGCCCCTTAAGGTCATTTTCTGAAAGTTATCTCAAAAAAATTTCATAAGAAATAGTTTAAAAAGTTAAAATTTTGGCTCCTAAGAAGACTCACTATACCAAGGCTAATCCAGATCCAAACCCTGCTACCATAATTGATGACCTGGAGAGAATTTTAAGAAAAACCCAAAACAGTAGAAACTCAAGCCAGTAATAGTCGGTTAATCATAGCTAATTCACTCTCTGAGGAGTTATTAACTTTAGTGGAAATCCCTTTTGATTTTTCATTTGACCTCTCATTGTATAGAAGTAAATTTGAGAATGCAATCCATGAAACAGTCTTAAACCCTAACTTTGTTCAACTCATTGAATCAAAAAGGATTATTCATTCATATTTAGATAAATTTGTCATTGAGACTTTTGACAAGATAGAAGCTTGGGCCTCTAAATTGATAAGTGATATAGGTGATTCTTACATTCAACAATCTGTTAAAATACTTTCCCTTACTACTGCTGCCCCTGAAGTTTCTGCACAAACTTCACTCACTGTAAATACCCCTTATTTTACCACAAACTCACCAATTGTATCTACCATAGTCCAATCACCTAAACTAGTTATTAATATCTGTCCTCATCATCATCTAGTTTACCTCCATCCAGTTCAAGTCCTTCCTCAAGCACCACAACTTTACCCCCTAGTCAAACCAGAATCACAGCTATGGCAAACCGATATGCACCTCTAGTCTTACCTGGACAACTCCATGCCATGCCTGCAGATTATCAGAGTAAAATCTTCTTATTTGATGCTACTGGTCAATACATTGCCCAACAGCATGTAAACACGATGTCTGACTTTTTTGAATTGCATGAGATAGACGAAGCATATGTCCAAATGAGGTTGTTTGCCCAAACTTTAACTAGGGATGTCAAGAAATGGTTCAAAGCCTTTCCTACCAACCATATTGCAGACTTAGATAATTTTCATAGATTATTTATTGATAGATGGGAGAGAAATAAAAACCCATTGCAAATACTTTTTGAATATGAAAATTTTAGAAGAGCTCCTAATGAGTCAGTTCAGGACTATTACACTAGGTTCAATAGTATCTACAATGCAATTCTAGCCAATATTAATCCTCCACCTGACCTAGCATTAATTAAATTCCCTGATGGTTTTGATGTTGACATGTCATACCAGTTAAGGGAAAGAAACCCTAAAACGCTGGAACAAATTCAAAGCAATGCTACTAGTGTAGAGGCCAACCTATTAGCCAAGAAATCCCGAATGAGAAATGAAAAGAAAGTTGTATTTAAAGAAGAAACTTCCACTTCAGATGGAAAGGTAGATATTTTAGCTAAGAGTTTAGAGAGAATAATGGATATATTAGCAAACATGGAGAGGAAAAATCAATGGGAAAAACAAAACCACCCCCAATAAGAAATCCCAATTTTAGGAAGAACCCTAATGCTGGAAAGAATGCTACACTAGATCAACATATTAGGTCCCCCTTCCAAGAAAACTATCTTGATGATTCACAGAACCAAGAAGGAGAGAATGATACCCAGATAAACTTATAGGATGATATGCTACAGTAGTTGCAGTTAGAATCTAGTGAATCCTTTGATTTTAAACAAGGATATGAGTGAGCTATATATGAGGTACACAAACAATATATCTTGAGAATTCAAAAGAATAATGGGACTCCCATTAAATGATCCATCTAGACCCAGACTAAGATAATAAAAGGAGCTCCAGTTACCAAAGTGTTAGAAATCCTCCCTAGGGGAACACTAGAGACTTCTAACCCTAAAATTGTAGATATAACCTCCACTGAAACTCAAACAGAGACAACTACTGAAAACAATCAAACTAAGAGAAATCAAGGGAAAAAAGTAGAAACACAGACTAAAATTCCTAGTACTGAGAAACAGGATAAGAACACACAAACTGCACATGTTATGGAATATCTAACTCAGACAAACAAAGCTCAACTCCCTTTCAACATCAAAACTAAAATAGAAAAATTAAAGATATCAGTTCCCTTAACCAGACTAGTAAAGAATGAATCCTATAGGTCACAAATAACTAAAACTTTAAACATAGGAGAGGGATAGGATGTTGTTAATTTGAATGCTTATTAGCTTGAATTATTGTTTGTCCCTAAGGCCAATGGTATTCATCACCAAGGGGGAGTTCCTCCTTTCTACATTAGCCTAAACATTCATGACAAAATATTTCATAATGCTATGTTGGACTCAGGGGCAACCCATAATTTGATGCCAAAGGCAATCATGGAGAGATTGAACCTAGACATTACCAGACCATATAAGGATTTGTTTTCTTTTGACTCCGGCCAAGTTAAATGCCTTGGTTTGTTCGAGGACTTATGTGTAACTCTTGTCTAGTGTCCTATAAAGAGTATTCTAATGGACATAGTAGTTGAATACATCCCACCAAAATATGGAATGTTGCTATCTCACTCATGGGGAGAAAAAATGCAGGGATCCTTGTAGTTAGATATGTCTTATGCCACCATATCTGTTTTTGGCCAACCAAGGAAATTGTATAGAGAGACCTTGATGAAATGCATGGTGAGTAGTGATGAAAAACCACAAAACTTTCCCATATACTCCATGCATTCAGATATGGATTCTTTTATCCTGTACCATGTAGAACATAACAATAAGGAAATCACAACTAAAGGCCTGAAATACAGAACAACTGACAGTGAGAACATTTTTCGTGAGTCCCTATGGCATCTAGACTTTGATGGGTCTGTCAATAAGTTAGGGGCTGGTGCAAGAGTGTGGATCCATAATATGGAGAATAATCATGCTGAGGGACGTGCTTTCAGATTGAACTTCTAGTGTACCAATAACATGGCTGAATATGAAGCCCTAATTCTAGTGTTACAATTGGTTAGGAAACTTGGAGCCAAAAGAGTTTCCATCATGGGAGACTTGGAGTATATTATTGAACAGAATAATGGTGAATACCCTATGAACAATACTAGACTTGGCCAATATAGGGATATTGTCCTAGATTTGATCAAAGACCTCCTCGAAACAAACTTTGCTAACATTCCTAGAAAACAAAACATGCAAGCCCACGGTCTAGCCACTTTTGCTAGTAACTATAAATTTCCATTTCAACCCAACCATTAGCACATTGTAGAAGTCAGACATAGGCCTATTATACTAAACAACCTGAAGTATTGGTAGATTTTCTCCCAGGATTCTCAGATTTACGATTTCATGAACAATGAAGGTGAGTTTTAGAATTGTAAGATAGATACTAACTACATAGTAGACAATAATATAGAAAGTAACATAGATGTAAATATTTTAGATATAGCTAAACCAACTAAATTTACTAGAGTAGAAATAGATAGTTTAGAGAATGTAGAGATTGAAGAAATAATGAATGATGATCCTGAAATTCTTAATCTAAAAAATAATTTTTTCACTAAGGGATTAGTCCCTTTAGAAGATTTGTTTGACTCTAATGATGTAGATAGGAAACCCACAATGGAACCTTTAGGAGCTAACATATAAGAGGCTAACATAGGAACTAAGGATAAATCAAAACGCATTAAAATATCAAAATCCTTACCTCCACAGGAAATGGTTAAATGCATTAATATGTTTAAAGAGTTCCAGGATGTATTTTCCTGGAGTTATGAAGACTTAAAATCTTATGACACCAGCATAATCCAACACAAAATACCTCTAAAAGAAGATCATAAGCTTTTCAAATAGAAACTTAGGAGAATAAACCCAGTTCTTATGCCCTCTATTGAGAAAGAAGTTGAAAGAATGTTTGATGCCCAAATTATAGCTCCCATTAGATACTCAGATTGGATTTCAAGCTTAGTCACTACTAGGAAAAATATTGGTGAAATTAGACTTTGTGTAGATTTCATAAATTTAAACAAGGTCTCACTAAAATATAACTATCCTCTACCAAAAATGGACCATATACTACAAAGGGTAGTGGGCGCATCCATGATTTCACTGTTAGATGGATTCTATGGGTATAGCCAAATCTTAGTCCAACTAGAGGACCAAGCCAAAACTGCATTTACTACTCCTTGGGGTACCTTCATCTATTTCAAGATGCCTTTTGGATTAATGAATGAGGGTGCCACATTTCAAAGAGTTATGGATATAGATTTTTCCAAGGAGATCTATGATGTCCTAGTAGTATACCAAGATGACATCATAGTCTTCTCTAAATCTGATAATGAACACCTAGACCACCTGAGAAGAGTATTTATCAAATGTAGAAAATTTAGGATTTCTTTAAATCCCAAAAAGGCACTCTTCGGTATGGAAGAAGGAAAACTGTTGGGACATATCAAATCTAAAGATGAGATTAGAATAGATCCTACTAGAATAGAGGCCATTTTGACCATTACCCATCCTAGAAACATTAGAGAGTTACAACCATTTCTAGTTAAGATAAACTTTCTTAGGAGATTCATTTCAAATCTAGTAGAATTGATTAGATAATTAAATAACATGCTAAGAAAGAACTCAACACTTAAATGGACAGTGGAGGCCAAACAATCCTTTAAAGCCATCAAGCAAGCCTTACCCAAACTGCAATCCTGATAAGTCTTGATTTTAGCAAGGATTTTATAAGTTTTTCTTTTGCTTCATTACAGACCATTGTAGTAGTCTTGATGCAAAAGAACAACCAAGGATATGAACAACCAATTGCGTTTTTTAGTAAATCCTTAAGAGATGCCACACTCAAATATAATATTATGGAAAAGCAAGAATTAGCTTTGGTAAAGGCTATCAAAGACTTCGAAGTATACATTATGTATTCTCACATTATTGCTTATGTTCCAAATTCTTTAGTTAAGGACATTTTGACACAAAATGGGCCTGAAGGGAAAAGAAGCAAATGGATTGCCACAATATTGGAATATGACATAGAGATAAAACCAACTAGGCTTATCAAAGGCCAAGGTTTAGCCAAACTCATGGCTTAATTGAACTGGCGGGCCCTTGATATAAACTTCATTAGTGCCCTTGATGATCAGGAAGGGATGGCGACTCCACCGATTAGTGAACCTTTTACTGATTCACCCTGGTATGCAGATATTATATTTCTATTACAAAATTTACAAGCTCCTCCTGGTTTAACAAGAACGAAAGCTAGATTTTTAAACATCAAGTCATTAAAGTATTGTATCATAGATAATTCATTATTTTGGAAAGACCATAGTGGTATTCTTTTCAATTGTTTACTGAAAAATGAAGCTAATAAAATCATGCAAGATTTTCATGAAGGGGATTGTGGAGGACACTTGTACTGGAAGAATACTATTGACAAAATCCTGAGGGCTGGATTATACTAGCCCACTTTGTTTGCAGATGTTAAGAAAAATGTGACCTCCTGACATAAATGTTAGATATTTGAGGGGAAGAGAAAACTTTTACCCTTGCTTCTTAAACCAATTTCCACTGAAATGTCATTTCAACAATGGGGGTTAGACTTCATTGGAGAAATACACCTAGCCTCCTCAACTCAACCCAAATGGATTCTAACAACCACTAACTATTTTACAAAAATGGAGAGAAGCAATACCTTCTAGACAAGCCACATACACTGTCATAATCTCCTTTCTAGAGACTAATATCCTGTCAAGATTTGGATGTCCCCAGAATCTCATTATTGATAATGCAGCTACCTTTAAATCCAAGAGAATGATAGACTTCTGTAACAAATACCACATCACCCTTGGCCACTCCACAGCCTATTACCCTCAAGGTAATGGAGTTGCAAAATTATCTAATAAAAGCCTAGTCAATATCATTAAGGAATTGCTGGAAGATAACAAAAATACAAGGAACAAGAAGTTAGTCAACGCCTTATGGGAAGACAAATTAACTACCAAGAAGTCCATTGGCACATCTCCCTACCAGTTAGTATATGGGATGGATGAAATTTTTCCATCATCTTTGGGAGTGCCATTGATGGAGATCATCCAGGAATTACAGGTGGAACTGAATGATATCCAGAGAATAATAAATCAGACCATACATCTGTAGCAGACCAGAGAGGAAGTATATGTAAAATCACAGGTAATCCAGGACAAAATCAAGAAATGTTTTGATAAAAAGACTAAAGCAAATGATTTTTACATAGGAGATAAAGTCCTTAGTGGGATTCAAGGAGAGAAGACAAAAAGAAGCATGGAAAATTTGATTTTTTGTGGCAAGGGCCTTATGTCATTTATGGCTACAAGGGAAACAATTCCTTTTTCTTGAGAGATAGATGGATCAAATCTACCAGGAGGACTTGTTAATGGTAGAATGTTGAAGGGTTATTTTTCCACTAACTCACAATATTTCACTTTACTTTGCATCATTGTACATAACATTGCAGAGTGTAGATTGGATTGGATGGTAATCCTTTGAAGTTGAAGCCTGGAGGGAAGGCCCTAAGCTTTGAAGAATTCACTATCATAACTATCAATAAAGCATAATCACAGAAGGATAGTTCACAAGGTAACTATAGTCACAATTCAAAGGCCACTAATCTTTAGATTTCTTGACATTTCACTGGGAAATGCCATCCCCATGTAGAGCCACTGTTAGAGTCCTATATTGATAGGATTCATAATTTTGAATTGGTGAGGTTAAGTCTTGTAATATTGTACATACCTTTTCCTTTTGCAAATATTTTCCATATCAAAGTTAAAAAATGTAAAGAGGCTATGTCCTAAAAGAAATATCAAAGGACAAAAAAGTAAGAAAAGATCAAAAAAATGAAAATATGAACCCGAAACAAAAACAGATCATGAAAGTGTGCGAGTCCAAGTGCCACTACTTTTTACTTTACTATCTAAAATAATGGTTGTGTGTAGCTTGTCATACATGCCACAACCCATGATAGTCAAATTGTTTAATCTTGACTACTTCATTCTTTGAATTTTATGTTTATAGATAGAGAATAAATATCTAGCCAAACAGTTTAATCTTGGTAGATCAGTAGATAAGTAGAGAAATAAAAGGAGCTCATCAATTTAATCCGAGGCCTTGGAAGATATAAGGTTAGAAGTAGATAGTTTAATTTTCAAAATAAAAATGAAAGAAACGTTCTGCTAGCTTAAATGCACCCAACAAAGTGAATAAGAAATGTTAGGGCAAGTAAAAGGGTATGTAGAAGGAAGGTTGCAGAAATACAAGCTATTTTGAGGCATAAGCACATTTGTCATGCTTAATCATGTGTTTCAGTGTGCAAGAGTAGTTATGAAAGCAAAAGGATGTTCACAAATTCATTTCGCTAACTTCCCCTCATTCCATTTCACCCCCACTACATACTTACTAATTTCCCCTTCTACCCCCTAATTTCTTATGCAAGCCCCTTTTCCTTCATTTTGACTCCTACCCCTTGGTTTCACACAATTCCCTAGCAAAATACCCTCCTAACTCATTCCCCTACCCAAGAACCCATTTTCCCTAGTTTGAAACCCTTTCCCATGCAAAAAATCACTTTCCCTTGACTAATTTCCCTAAAAACCCACTAAAACCTCTTATCCTAACTATTATTCCCTCCCCCTGCATTACTTTATTGACTTCGCTACAATATCATGTTCCCAACAAAACCTTGGCCCCAGTTCATAAACCTGCATTATATTTTAACCCCCCAATTATCCATTAATTAATCATACTTGAGTGTAATTAAATCCTTGGGCCACGCTAATATATGCCCCTATCTCCCACCATGCCACTCTTCCATGCGATGACCATTGGATCTTACATCCCCAAATCCTACAGCGCTCGCCCATACCGCGCCCATTCATCTCTCGACCTTTACCAACCTGAGAGCACGTGATATGGGTGATATTCCTTAGGCCCCCTTGGGTTACATGGTGACACCGCGTTAAGTCATGTGCTCATGAGAAAATATCGCCTTTCTCTCAAAAGCTGTGTGATGGCTCCCTAAACCACTTCCCCATTGAAAGAAAAAACCTTCACTATTAACTCACTTAATCTCATGCCATTTTCTAACAATTTCTCGTTAAAAGCCCGTAGACACCCGTTTTCACCCTTTTTGTCGTTTGTTTTGTGAAAGCATTTAAGTTTTCCTGCTCTGCATGTGCTTCCACAACCAGTTATAACCACCAATTGCCTCCCGAACATGCTCTGAAAGCCTAGTTTAGCCCTCCAGTGCATGAGTGAATCCACAGAACCCTCTACAGCCATCATTCAAAACCAATTTTCATCTTGAACCACAAATTCCAGGTATTTCAACAGAGAACCAGAATGGCCCTCTTAGTTTAAAACATATAATAAATTCAAGAAATAATTAATTGAATTTAATTGATTTCCCTTTGAATTCAGAGTATTTCCCCCTAAAATACTAAAACCGTTATCCTGCAAACTGCCAATACCCTATCTCTAAACTAGACACATTCAGACTTCACTTCTAGAGCTGTATAAGCCCAATTTCGAAATTTAGTCACAAATATGGTTGCCCAGACCTCCCTAGATGTTAGACTGGTCTCAACCCCTCAACTAGACATTGAGCATTTGGCCCTAGAAGACAAGGATTTCCAAATCAAAGACACTGCTACTCCAGGCCACCTTCTCAAAATCCACTACTAGAGTAAGGATAGGTTCCTAAACCATGTTGATGACATCAACCTTTCAGAATCCAAATTTCCTAAGTATACATTCCCAGAAGTTCACCCATTCCCAGACATTGTGCATTTTTGTCATGCCTGTTATATCCCTAGCCAAAGGGCTATTATTGGCCCAAACCATGAGTTGTTATTCCCCATTACACCAGAGTCTATCAACCAGATGCTGCAAATCCAACCTAGTCCTAATCTGACCACTTTGTCCATTAGAAACCTATTGTACTTGTGCATCACACTAGACCCAGTCAAAATCAGGCAAGTTTTCTAGAATTTCATCATTGAGGAATGTCATATTCCTAAAGACATTCCACCCTATGCTGCCACTATTTTTTTAGAGACTGGTAGGATAATAATCACCATGCTCTCATGAATCCTAGGATACACATCATATGAGCATGTGGATGAGGTCATCATGGCCTTGCTGTCCGTTTTCACTCCATGCAATCCTCCAGCTATCATGTTTGATTATGCCCAATTCATTGCAGACAGAATGCATGAACAATTCGCTAGACTGCCCATTGAAAGAGTTTTAAAACACTCTTCAGTGTTGTTTCATATGTTCTTGTATTACCAGACAGATCAGTTCCCTTTGAGCATCTAGAAGTTGGATACCAAGCGAAAGGAGAGATCGGTCATCTACTGGACACCCATGGTCGACACATTTTCCACAACATTCACCTACAAAGACTTCATAGACTCCTTTGTATACCCTGTCATGAACATGTTGACTTCTAAGACTCAGCCTAGAATCAACCCAGAGAAAGAGATTACTGTAATTGGCTAAGAAAATCAAGGTGGGAGATTGGTACGTGTACCAAAACCACACTGAGATCAGAATTTATGGTTGTAAGTTAGCCCCCTATAATTTTCCCAAATACCTCCCTGTTGGAGAGGGAGAGGGGTAACAGGGACGGTGACAAACGGTGACAAATTACTGGGTAACACTCCCTATGAGGATATTTTCTCTAGAATGCTTCATACAAATCATTAGCTATGATGAAGTGCACTTTCTAGCTTATAGGAAGAAAACCCAATTCAAATTGAAAAACCAAATGGGCCCATTTATTTGCAACAATAGAGAGCTAGACCAAAGGCCAACATGTTACTTCAACTAATGAAATTCAGAAATAGTTCCATGTGGCACTATGACCCTCATGGGGTCATAAACAAGCTCAGACTCAAGGTCAAGTTGGGAGCATACATGCACCACTCAAGGCCTAACATTGAACATTTTGCTAACTAAGATGAGTGGGTGGTGAGTACCTTGATTGACATGGACAGCACTGTTGTGGATGTAGTGAACACACTTATTGATTTGGAAAGACAAGTTGATCACAACTCTTTCCTACAAGTTCAAGAACAAGGGGAGCCAATGAACATTCCTCTTGTCATACAGACTCTGGTAAATGAGGAGAAGAATCCTAAGAGGAGCAGGGATGAGGCATCTAGCTCTGCCATGGAGACTACTGATGAGCTAGTTGAGCCAAGCAAGAGGCTCAAGTTGAATATTGTCTTTGCACAGGAGGAGAACATTACATCAAAGTAAATAATTGACACTAAGGCAATGGGACAGAAAGGTAAAGAAGCACTGCATCAGAGGGAACACAATAGCCATCAATCTCCAACACACAGATGATAGGTAAATAGCTGAGTATGGAGGTTTCTTCCTATGTCACACTAGCTGACAAGGAAAAGAACATCAAAGATAGATCCAAATAAATAAAGATGAGGAATTGGAAACTGAAAGAAAAAACATATGCCAAGTACCTCAAGCTTACACCACCAAACTAGACCAGACTGATGTCAGCCTTTGACATCAAAGAAGGAAAAATGCAGGTCTCATTTTTGTAGCCCACTATACAGCAACCAAAGACCACAGCAGACTACAAGAAGACAAATTTTGAGGTCTTGGATAGGGATGTTCATCCCATTGATCATATAAAATTTCACAACCAGATTGGAGAAATGATCTACTCCACCCTCACAACAAAGGCCATGGCTGCTTACAAGCTATAGGATTCATTGGATAGTGTAACCGCTCAATTCAAATTGGAGAGATCCTCTTCATAGGCTAAAGACACCAGGATAAAGTCCTTGTAGGAATTGGTTAATGAACTAGGCCATGACCCAAGTGATGTTAAGGCCACAAAGAAACTAATCAAAAAGAAGAATGAGGACATAGTAGCCCTCAAGAAGCAACTCAAGTTGCCTCATTTGCAGCAACCATAGACAAAAGAAGTCTTGTAAAGCCAAAACAATCATGAGAAAATGACGAAAATAGTTCTGCAACTGAATGACTAGTTAAAGGAGATGGAGAAGGAGTTGGATAGCTTGATTCATATCAAGCAAGCTAGTATTGATAATGCTCATGCAACTGACATTCCAATAGTGACCACAGTTGTACCTTCTACTTTTGTAGCAACATTAGCTCACACTACTCCAATGGCCACTGCACTACCGACATCTACACTGACTACATCAACAATAGGATCAATAACAACAGCCTCCATAAGTGATGAAGCAAACACATTAGTCAAAGAAATGGAAGAAATGTCCATTCAGATCACAGAGATGAATAGACTGAAGGAGAAAGTCACCATCCTGGAGACACATTACAAACTTACTTAGATCATGCATAAAGAAGAACAACAAAAGGCTACAAGGGTGAATGAAAGAATAAAAAGCCTAGAGAAACAACTAACACTTAATGAACCTATAGGTAAGGCTAAGGAGCAACTATGGGCCAATATCATTGACTCTGTCAATGATATTTGGCCATCCATGCAAGTAATTTTTGAATAGATTGATTTAATAAAGTAGGCTACAAAAGCCATTAAAAGGGTTAAAACAAAACTTGGAGATATGCCAGAGGAAGCAACAAAAATAATCCACTTCCTCAACTCCAAGAATAAGTATGGGCTACAAGAAATGGAGATACCTAATAGGACATGTACGATTTTGGAAGTCCGAAAAGTCCTCACTAAGATAAGTGTCAAACCATGCAAGAAGCCATTGACGGGTTCATGGCTAAGTTTGAACTTTTGAAGTAAAAGGGATTACCTATTCCCTTAATATAAATGATAAGTTAATGACACATGAGGATTATAATAAGAAGATGAGGGAATTGGCCATAGAATAGGTAATCACTTCATTTATGAAGGGCTTACCCACAGGCAAAGCGTTGTATCAAAATTTTGGAAACTTGTTTTCCCTCTAGCATGAGGTAAAACACCTGTTTATTAATAAGCCTACTTTTGCCAAATATACAGAGGCAGATGAAATATATAGAAAAATGCTCAATATCTAATTACCAGATGAGGAAAGATGGGAAAAATTGAATGATTTACTGTACTAAATACACAGTAAAATATCAATCTACAGTAAAAACTAAAACAACACAGTGAAAGGATATTGATAGGTCAGCAAGGTTAAAGTGTATCAGATGAAAGGTTTAAGTAAAACAGAACATCTAGCATGAAGACCAAACAGCCAAGCAACATAAAGGGCAAAAGATCAAAGAGAAAAGCCAACAGAACCTAGATAATAGGGACAGGAAGCAGTAGTTCAATAGTTGTCTTTATCTTCTTGCATGAAGATATTTCCTTTTCCTAGATTATTTCTAAATGTAGTTTGAGATATTTTGTAATTCCTTTTGTATAAATACTTCACAATTCGAAGTATTAGTGGTGGATTATTTTACATTTGTAGAGTTATTTTGATCTAAAAACCAAAGGGTGATTGTACCATTTTCAAGTCAACATACTAGAGCAAGTAATAAAATCATTTTGCTACAGGATTCATGAGATGAGCTATTTACATTGAAGTATCTTCTTTGTTTGATCTTGTTACCTTCTTATGTGTTTCATAATATTAAATGTGTTCTAAATTTGAATGACTTAACTAGAAATATCACTCAGAAATTGTTTGATTACACTCTATTTTGCACAATTAGTCATTTTCCTCTGATACCCAGATTTGAGAACCCTTAATTGTTCTCCCATCCCGGTTGAATTTCTTTCATTCCTTCCATAGTCTGACCTAGGGAACCCTTAATTGCTCCCTAGATCATATTTGAAACCATTTCACCATTTAGCCTTTGAGATATGTAGTAACTCATCTATCTTGCCTTATAGACACTGTTTTTAGAACTGAATCTAGTCTTTTTTGTCTAACATTCGACTCCATAGCCAAATGGTAAAAGAAAACCTCTGTTCATCTAAGTAAAGTGATACCACCACCCATTTTCAAACCAAAACCCAAGTCCAAACAATAACTAGCCTAAAATCATCTTAACTAAAACAAATTTAAATTGTAAAGAGAGAGCCCTCTCTAAGCATCGGCAAGGCTAGATCTTGATCTCCAAAAGTGGTTTGTGGTTACCTTTGACTTTTATTTCTTCTTTAACTTCAAAAGAAATATCATAGTGATAACATATGGCATGGGAGTGATTGGCTGAAATAATTCTTTGGTTTAGCCTAATCTATGGTCGGGTGGTTCGTGGAAGTCATCGACCTGGTTGGATTATGCATTCATTAATAAGAGCTCCTTCTCCTTGGTATTCATGTGTAAATGTACTGGTTCATATGTGATTCTTATGTTTGTTGTATCCTTGTTATTTTTGTTGGTTAAATGTTGGTTATGAGTATGGTTTACGACATACTTGATGTATGTCTGTCATCATGTTTTGATTAGAAAATGAATGTAAAGTGAATATATGACCTAACAGATGATAATGCAACTATTGTGATAAGGAAACTATGCTTATTTACAAATATCGGATAAGTATGAGACCCTTATGCTCATATCTATTGTTATGACTTGCAGATTACATATTTGTGACATGTTTTATGAAATTCCTACCATGGCTAATAGGGGTCAGATCAAGTACATGTTTTGGTGATTACATTCATAGCTTAATCCATTTTTATTTATAATTTCTGAAAGTTTCATGAAGTTTTAGGTAGTGTCCTGAGACCTAGCCCTAAAAAAGTGGCTCATAATCTGTCACTCTCTCAAAACTAGCTAAAAACGTCCATTGTCACTAGCACGCCTTGTTGTGGGAGTGACTGGAAGGCCTCAGTCGCATCCATGGCTTGTCATGGGAGTAGATGAGGGTCCAAATCAGTGAAAGGTCAAGTTGTCTCAGGGGTTGGTCACCTCAAAGGGTTGGTTAGCTCTTGAAAGTTCTATACCATATGTGGAAGGATAGAATGGTTTTGTTTTTTCAGTTCCACTCCCTTCACTATACATGGGGATTTGAATCACATCATAGTAGCCTCCCGTCACATGTTTACCTCACCAGACCGATTAACTTGGGTAAATGTATCTATATATAAATAAACATATATATATGTGTGTGTGTGTGTGTGTGTCTATATATATATGTGTGTGTGTGTGTGTGTGGTGGGACCAATTAACTTGGGAATGTGGAGAGGGGGTTATATATATAAATAAATATATTATATATGTGTGTGTGTGTGTGTGTGTGTGTGTGTGTGTGTGTGTGTGTGTTTCTACTTATTTCTAATTTGTTTTCTCCAAATTATTCTTGATTAAATTCTTAGAAGGGTTTATTAGCATTTTGAAATTCAAAATATTTATGTTTTTATCCAATCTATCATCTTTAATCATCATAAACAATAGGAATACATTATGATGTTATCAAGTAGTTTTGTTTTTTACCTGTAAGAGGTGGGTCACCTATTCATATGCACATAAAATGTTTACATTATTTTGAATAACTCAAGTTGCTTCCTGGTAATGTTCTTTCAAGTTTGGAAGCTTAAGCAGTATCATGTTTAAAATTGAAAAGGTTTATGTGCGAATTAAACAAGCAAAAAAATTAGTGGACATAACTTGGCCCCTACCCACTATATGAATACTAGTGATATAAAAAAATAAACCATAGCTTTAGAGATAGAGGTGGGCTAGAGTTACCTTGTGCTAATCATCATCATCTTCAAGGGAAATGGGCTACTGGGAACACTTTCCATCCTTGCTTCTTTAGTGTCCCTTTTGTCTTAGTTCTTAAAGGTCCCTTGGTGTCTTGGTTATTTCTTTATATATCATTGGAGTTGTATAATAATTTTTGGGGGATTTAGAAGAATTACATTCCATAGGTATGTATATTCATGGAGCCCATATGTGAGCTCTGCACTAGATTTCATGTTGGCTCCATCGTGTCTAGTCTCTTTGCTGAATTCCCTACTCTACATGATTTTGATTTTTAATCATCATAGCAATTATAATGCCTATCTTTTGTCACTTTTTACCATACTCGTATACAAATTTTAAGTTATTTAGTGATTTCTTTCATCTCCAAACTTGTATTAGAGGAGCCATAGAACACAAGGACTTTGATTTTGTACTTTGGTTAGTCTCAAGCTTCAAGAATCAGATTTGATGCTATATTTTAGGTGGTTGAGCATATTAACTATGTGAAAGATGTTTCCTTATGCTAAAACAATTATGTTTTGCATCTATTGGACAGTTGTTTATGCCAACTAAACCAATAAAACCTACAAGACTTTACCAAGTTTTATAACTTAATTAAACTTTTAGAATTTAGAATTTATAAAGTTTTAATGTCGAATTCCTTGAAGGGTGTTAGCTCAATGGAAGAACACTTTCTTTACATGTATGTGTTGGCTTGTTGGGGCCTGTCCCAGGTTCAAAAGTGATTTAGCCAAACAAATCCTGAAACTACAGCCCTTTAGGCAACAGTCCATGGTACAGGAACTCAGGTCTCACCCGAGGTAGTATGGGAGGGTGTTGGAACTAGGTTTCCATGCCCAAGGGATGTCTTGATGAAGTATGAGAAGTTAATGAACCGATCCTGTGCACTTGCACTGCTTCACACAGCTGTCTATCCTTCGCCAATTATGCAACTACTCCGCGCAACTCTATACAAAGTGAAAAGGGGCATTGTTCAGATCCGTTAGCCTTACTGTATTATTATTATAGATCTTAGCTTAATTATGTGGACCCAATATTCTCATTAACCATTCAAAATTCATAACAAGTGCGTGTGACCATAAATATTAAAGAGATGCATAAAGATATCAGAAGCATAAACACAGAGATCTATGAGCAGATACGCGATGTTTCAGTTTCAACTTTTCTTTTATTAAACCTCTGTTCAGTTGCAACCCCAACTCTGCCCTGCGCACTCAGCTACAAGGGTCCGCAAACACAACGACGGACTCTACCAGGCCTCTGCACACACAGCTACACAGCCTCTCCTTACTACTACAACCCAAGACTCGGACTTACAGATTTAGAGCAAATTCATGATTCAAAAACCCATATTATTTCAGATCCCCACTACCAAAAACTGACCTCTACACTTAGAGCCTTGCTCTATTTATACATTCCCATGGTCTGTGGACCATGGGTAGGCCAACACTTTCTATATTAAATTACATTATTTTAGGGTGGACAACCCTAGACTCTCATGCTCTGCACCTGCATTTTGCGGGGTATTTACATTACATTGACCAGAACTCAGCTTTAAGCCCCAAAAACCCACTGGGGGGGCGAGGGGGGTCCGCTGCTTAATAAGTCCCCAACACAATCATTGTGACTCATCCCGAGTCACTCGGATGGTGTGGCGATCCTTGCATGAAGTCCATCCAACTGTGCCTGTGTTTTGTGAAGCTTCGCAACTCTCCATGCTTCCGTTGTTTGGATCGGCTCCCTTTCTGTTTCAGAATCATCTTCGTTTGACTCGATTCTCTACTTCGATGTTGGCTTCTAGTACCTGTATTTATAGTCCTGCACCTCTGTCCAACTTGTCGAGTCGCGAAGACTGTGCTTCAGTCGATTAGTCAGGCAGTCGGTCCACCCATGTAGGACTTTAGGCGACTACCGTTTACTCTTCCTGGGAAAGAATCTCCATTAAGTATTACTAACCAGACCATGCCTCCGTTTGTGACCTCCTTTACCACATATGGGCCCAACCAATGAATTCTGAATTTTCTAGGAAATTGTTCGAACTTACTGTCATACAGCAACACTAAATCATTTACCTTGAATGTGCGCAACTTGATATGCCGATTGTGCTAAGCTTTCTCGTGTTGTTTCTGTACCTGCTGATGGAATCCTACCAAAAACCGTTCTTCCTCAAGTTCTTCCAATTGCGCGAGTCTCTCTTCCAAGGCTTCGCGGTCGGACATGCCTTTCATCGTTGTTATCTACAAACTGGGTATGATGTACTCCATCGGCATGACTGCTTCGGTGCCATATACTAGGCTAAAAGGTGTCTGACCTATCAATTTCTTGCACGTGGTTCTGTATGCCCATAATACAATAGGTATGCGAAAGTCCTAGTCATTTCGTTGTGCATTATAGACTTTTGTCAGTGCAGTCTCTAGAATCTTGTTGAATGCTTCTATTGTCCCATTAGCTTGTGGATGGTACGGTGTACTTTGCTAATGATACACCTAGAACTCCTCGGTGAATGTGCTAATGGTTTCATTTAGGAAGTGCATTTTGTGGTCACTCATTAAAATTTTCGGGCATCCAAACCGTGTCAATGCATTGTCGAAAAAAAAATTCGTAGCTGTGGTGGTCATGTAGTCCTTAACCGACTGTGCTTCCGCCCATCGAGTCAAATAATTTGTCGCGGTGATGATGTAGCATGCGCCCATCTTCCCCTGAGGTTTGATTGGTCCTACAAAGTCTATTTCCCATTTTTAGAATGGTTGTAGTGTCATCTATGGATTGAGTGGCATCTCATCCCTTTGTCATGGTTTCCCAGTCTGTTGACATACGTCACAGGCCCGACAGTATGCTTTTGAATATTGATGTAGGGTTGGCCACCATAACCCAGTGTGAAGAATCTTCTGTGTCGTTGCCTATCCTGCATAGTGTCCACTTGTAGCCCCCCATGTGCATCCACGAGGATCTGTCCTCATTCAAATTCAAGTACATATCTTCATAATATCTCATCGTTTCCCATTTTATAGAGGTGCCCCACGATGACAGAAACGTCCACCGCGCATGCCACCAATTCCTTCTTCTTCTCGACTGAATATTCCTGCAGTGCAGTCCTTATGGTTAAGAAATGGATTATATCTTCGAAGTGGTCGTCCACGACGCACACTGCAAAGAGCTGTGCATCAAGTAGTCCTTCCTCCAAATTTGTTGGCTCGTTGCCGGTCTCAATTCGTGATAGGTGATCTGGTACTGCATTTAAGTGTCCTGGCTTTATAATGACCTCGAAGTCATATTCTTGAAATATTAATAGCCATCTACATATGCACCCCCCAACACAGGCTTGTTCACCAGGTATTTCAACGCGGAATGATCGGTATACATCTTGAAGTGCCCACCAAGTAAATAGTGGTAGTATTTCTGGAGTGCATTTACCATTGCCAATCCTTCGCACTCAGTAGTAGAATAGTACTTTTCTACTTTAGATAGCCATTGACTCACGAACATGATCGGGTGATCCATGCCCTCCGTGCCTTCTTGCGTGATTACACCACCCAGTGCAATACATGATGCATCAACATGTACATGAAATTCGATGTCCCATTTTGGGAAGACCAAGATGGGAGTGGATGTAATTATTTCCTTGAGAACATCCAAACTTTTCTTACAATCATCATTCCAACAATATGTAGCATCCTTTTTCAATAATTGTTCCATTGGTGTTGTGATTTGTGCAAAGCTCTTAATAAACTTTCTATAGTAACCAATGTGCCCCAACATGGCGCATAGTTGTTTGACACTTCGCGGCGCTTCCAGATTGAGAATAACGGCAATCTTCACAGGGTCCACCATCAGGCCTTGTTTGCAGACCAAATGGCCGAGAAGATTTCCAAAGGAGATGAGGAAGTTGCACTTCTTAATATTTATCGCAATCTGGTGTCATCGACAAGTATCCAGCATCAATTGTAAGCTCGCTATATGGTGTTTAGCTAACCCAAATATAGTCCAATCATCTAGATAGACCTCCAAGAATTTGTGGATGTATTCCTTGAATGCAGCCACCACTACACGCAAAAATATCACTGGTGCGTTCTTGAGTCTAAAGGGCATAACGGTGTAATGAAAAAAACCCCATTTGGTTGCAAAGGTTGTCTTTCTCCCATCTTCCAGGGCGATCTTGATCTGATGGTACCCTGAGAAGCCATCTATGAATGAGTAAGCTTCCTATCCGCCAACATTCTCCAATACTTCATCTGTAAACGGTGTCGGGAATGGATCGTGAACATAGGTGTCATTAAGCTTCCTGAGGTCCACACAAATTCTAATTTTTTCCTTTTGTTTTTTCTCCTGTACTACCATAGGAATCACCCAGTCGAATTCTTCCACTGGTTCAATGATTCCAACTGCAAGCATTTTGTCTAATTCTTTGTGGACCTTTTCCTTATACTTTGGATTCAAACAGTAAGGTCGCTACTTAACTAGCTTCACATCTAGTTTTAGGGTGATCTTCATCATCCCTAAGTCGAAAATGATCCCCTTTAAGTTCGTGATTTTGGTCGGGAACAAATCTTGATATTCACGAAGTAACTCAGTGACCTTATCTACTGTAACATCATCCCAATAGTCCCCTAGCATCACATACTTAAGCTCTGTGTCTATACCAATGTTTACCTTCTTTGTTTTTAATGACGGAGTGATGTCAGGGTCCTCAATTGATGGTCCTCAAACTTTGCGACACCCTTCTATTTTTGGAACATTAATATTTCGGGGGTCGTCATCATCCTCCTCTACTTGTACGTTATAACATTCTAGGGCATTGCTTAACTAGGTTTCCAATGTTGGTTGAACTACTTCCCATGGTTCCTATGGTATTTTGAAGATGGTAGCTTTCACGACTTGTAGCGCGTCGTCAACAGTATCCAACCATCAGTCCTCAAATGTGAATGTTAACAAAAATCCCTCGTGCAAGACATCCCATTTGCCCGTACCATGTCGGAGTTCCGTCTTGGTATACTAATTCATGGGTATGACATCCAGGGTATGGTAGAATGAGTGTACCCATTTGAGCTAAGGTTCTTCTCCATAAGCCTTGGTCCATTTTGCGAGGTGCGTGCATGGGTCATCGCATCCGTCGTATTGATCTGCTATCTGTAGTTCTATTTTCCCAAATCGTAGCTGCATCATCCTCCTGCAACCATGCTAGTTTTCAAAATTTCCTTGATGTGTTCCCCACCAATGCGTAGGTGTCGCATGCAGCACCCACTTCAATGCATTGAACTATTATTGCTTCAGTACTGCGCTCTCCAACTTGCTCAAGAATTCATCCACTGCTGTCAATCCATCATATATTGGTAGATCTTGGGCCTGGGTTACTATACAATGCAATGATCTAGTCATCATGTTACAATTCAGTGTTGTCACTTCATTCAACCGATTGTGCTAGCATTCGTCTTCTTCATCTGAGTCTAAGGTACAGGAACCTACACACTCCCATGAGATCCTTCCATCTAGAGTTATATTCACCCAATCCTGATCTCACGTAGTTATCATGTAGATACAATCAGCTCATCATCGCGCACAGTTTTAATGAAGCACGCTCCTTCGGCTGGGTCTAGTGGAACTACTACACGTAGGGACTTTTTCTCGAATATCATTTTCCACTTTTTTAGGTTGATGACTCCATTCATATCCATGGCCTAGTCTATTCCTAGCAACGCAAGATAAGGATTGTTGTCATCAACAATCTCTATCACCTTGAAGTCCGTTTGCGTGCTTGCGCCTTCGATATCAACTATTACCCCTTGCAAACTTCCCATGGGAAAAATATTTTGTTGGTTCACCATCCATAATTGAATAGGGGACCATTGTCACATGGGCCTACCCATGCGTTCCCATGTCTGATTTGGTAACACATTCGCATCCGAACCTAGGTCTAGCATTACCTGATCCATTTCATACTCACCAATCTACGTCGTCAATCTCATTTCCCTCCTAGTGCACAGTGTATGCTTTCCCAATTTCCAGAATACGTGCAGTTCCCCTAACCCTGCGCACCTAGTTATCAACTCCTGTAGTACTTTAACTGCCTTATTGTCATGCAGCAATTTCATGCATCTCTCTAAAAAGGTAGTTAGCATAGAAGGATCCATCCCTGTCTCTGGTTAATCCTTACTATCAAAAGTAGAGGCCTCCGTGAAGATCTTCTTAGCTTCCATAAACGTCTCCTTAGCGTGTTCCAAGTCAAACTTAAGGTCCTTTGTAGGAGCCTTGCGAACCCAAGTATCTTCCTCGGGCTGCTTCCCCTTATCCTCCCCTGTGGTTGTGCCACTCTTAAGCACCATATTCACATTTGGGTCCTCTTTGCATGGTTCAGACCACATCATTTGGATATTTTGAGTCGGAGTAGGTTGGAGTACCCCTTTCTCGCACATCTGTGTGATCAGCATAGGAAAATCTACCATTTCATGATCAAACTACTCACAGTATGAATAGGATACTCTCGTCAGGTTGGTACAATCGCGAGCGTAGTGCCCTGGTCCTCCGCAATTGTAACAAATTAACTATCTGTGGCCCCTTCCTAGCCCCATTCCTCCTCGTCCTCGACCTCGACCCTGAAATCTAGCACGTGCCATCCCCGTGGCTGGGTCAAGGCCTCATGTTTCTGTCTGCATTCTATATGCTGGGGTCCGCTCCATCATTAACTCGTAGTTGCAACAAGTATGCTTGTCGTGGCCCACCAATCTACAAAAATTACAAAATAGTTGTTGGGGAGTCTATGTATACTTCTGCAACAAATGACTGTTATCCGTCATGTGCTTTCCTCCCATCTAACAGATCGTGCTCTAGAGCACGGGTGCTGTACTTGACCCTGCCTATGCCTCTAGTCTCAATGGCATTGGTCCCCCTCCTTCCAAGTAGTTCACGAATACTGGACAGTGGTCTTTGTCATGGCCCTGGCCTTTGTATTTTATGCACCACACCTCTTCGCGCACCTCTGGCCGTGGCGCCCTATCTTGCTTCAAATCCTGCATCTCCAAGCAAAGATTTTGTAGTTGCGTGTGGATCTGTTGGACTACCAATCCCGGATCCTGTATCGGTGTTTCATGCAACCTCATCGCCATTTCCAATGCTTCTGCCTGGGTTGAGAGCTTCTGCTGTGATAGTGTTGTCCTTAGGTGTGGTGTCAAAGATGCCACAAACCACGCACGGTGTTGTGCATCCATTAGCGTCATATTAGCCTCGTGGATTGTACTCTTCAGCCTCTGATCTAGATCCCAGGGGGTCTCGCCTGGAAGCATCATGATTTCTTTAAATCCGATGATTGACTGGGTCTCTGATTTCGGTCGGCCAAATTCTCTGTTCAGTGCATTCTGGATCTCCGCTATTCCTGCATTTGGGTGATCATTAGAGTGCTTGATATACCATGTCAGCGCGTGATCCTGTAGCATGCTCACCAATGTGGCCTTCTTAATGTTTTCATCTGTGACCCCTTGTGCTTCCCACACTGCTCTTACCATGAACCAGAACTGATCTAGATCCTTATTCCCTACTCCTCTGAATATAGGTAGCTTGATCACACTCACCATGCTAAACCGTGGGGTGGTGGAGGTGGGGTGGGTGAAGATGGAGGTGAAGTAGGTGACGCGGGTGATGGCGTAAGTTGAGGTGATAACTATGGAATGCGCTACCTTATCAAACTGACCGCACTTCTCGGAGAAACCCAAGCGTGCTCTTCCTCACTCTCTCGCGAAGGTGAAATTAAGGGATTGTTTCCTAATCCTTCGATACCTTTGTAGATCTTTCCACTCTGCGTCATTCCAAACATTAATGTATTTGCATAACTTGCTTTTCACATAACAACATCTTAATCCAATTATTCAGGGATTTAATGTGCCTACCTCACGCTCCCTTGAGAAAATGTCATTCTGCTTCGCTATAGCTCACAATTGTGTCTACCGCAAACTCAGTGATAAATCCTCCTATTACCTGGTCGAGCCAATGGTCCATAGCTCGCGTGATCTTATCTTCTGATGCCTCTAGTTTGCGCACTAACTCTGGAGTCCACACTATTGGTTGATCGAGCTTGTACCTTCCCTGGATGTCAGCTAACCTCGCGATCCAATCATATAGTTCAGAAGAGAAGGATGCGAAGAAGATCTTGTGGATTTCCATATATATGTAGCGATCCAACCACCTCTTCTTGGATATCTGTGGAGTTGTGTTTTCCTGTGTCATGAACTCGTGAACCTTCTGATCCAACCACTCTTCAATTTCCTTCTTCATAGGATTCCAGTGTTCCGATATCAGACATCCTTTAGGCAGATCTTGGTCCAGGCAATGGAACCATTTGTTGGCTTATTGGGGCCTGACCCAGGTTTAGAAGTGATTTATCCAAACAAATCTCAAAACTACCATCCATTTCAGCAACAGTCTGCGGTGTGCAGACTAAGGTCTCACCCAAGGTAGTATGGGAGGGTGTTGGAACTAGGTTTCCACACCCTAGGGATGTCTTGATGAAGTCTGGGAAGTTCGTGAACCGATCCTACGTGCTTGCACTGCTTTGCACAGTCGTTTGTCCTTCGCCACTTATGCAACTACTCCATGCAACTCTATATAGAGTGCGAAGGGGCATTGTCCAGATCCTTTAGCCTTGTTGTATTATTATTATAGATCTTAGCTTAATTATGTGGACCTGATATTCTCATTAACCATTCAACATTCATAACAAGTGTGCGTGACCATAAACAGTAAAGAGATGCATAAAGATATCAGAAGCATAAACACATAGATCTACGGGCAGATGCACGATGTTTCAGTTTCAACTTATCTTTTATTAAACCTCTATTTCGTTACAACCCCAACTCCGCCCCGTGCACTTAGCTGCATGGGTCCGCACACATATCGGCGGACTCTACCAAGCCTCTACGCGCAAAGCTGTAGAGCCTCTCCTTACTACTACAACCCAAGACTCAAACTTACAGATTTAGAGTGAATTCCTGATTCAAAACCCCATATTATTTTTGATCCCCACTACCAAAAATTGACCTCTACACTTAGAGCCTCACTTTATTTATGCATTCCTAGGCCGACACTTTCTATATTAAATTACATTATTTTAGGGCGGACAACCCTAGACTCTCGCGCTCCGCGCCTGCATTTTGTGGGGTCTTTACATTACATTGACCAAAACTCAACTTTAAGCCCCAAAAACCCGCTATGGGGGGATCCGCTGCCCAACAGTACGTGGTTGGTGGTTCAATTCAATCATGACCTAATATTCATAGGAAATGGATGCAAATTGAAATGCAATGTTGGATGCAAAAAATGATGTAAGACTTGGTTCAAAAACAAATGGAAAAGTGGATGTAAAAATGACTCAAAATTGAATGTAACATGAGACACTAAATGGAATGCAAATCTGGACAGAACACATGGACTAACATAGGATGTAAATATAGATGCAAATTTGGATGCTCAAAAGGATGTAAAATTGATGTAGTAAATGGTGTTAAAAATGATGCAGAATTGGATGCAACGAATGATGCAAAATGTGTTGCAAAATGGGATGCAAAAAAGGGAGACAAATCAAACACAAAAGAGGACGTAAAAAATGGTCCAAAAAAAGATGCAAAAATGGATGCAAAATTTGGTGCTAAATCAAATTCAACATATGGTGCAAAGATAGACACCAAAGATAGTGCAAAACTAGATGCAAAAATAGGTCCAAAATTAGAAGAAAAAACTAGTGTAAGACTAGATGCAAAACTTGACATAAGACTAGATGAAAAAATGAGCACAAAATGGATGAAAAATAAGGCACTAAATTCGATGCAAAAGATGGTGTAAACTTGATGCAAATGATGGTGAAAAAATGGAAGAAAAGAATGGCACAAAATAGGAAGCAAAATACAATGAAAAAATGCCTAGAACTAGAAGGAAAAACTGTCATAAAATTGGATGCAAATCTTGGTGCAAAATTGGACAAAAAATATGATGCATTAGTTCGTGTAAAAAAGGATTTAAAATATAGCATGAAAAAGGATGAAAAATCAAACACAAAAAAGGATGCTTTAAAAAATGTACAATAGAGTCATATTTAGTGCCAGGTTGTTTATCCCAATTGTTAAAAAAAATGCATTAAAATCTGATGCCAATTTCAACACAAAAAATGGTGCAAAACTAAAATAAAAACTTGTCGTCAAACCAGATGAAAACATTGTTGGAAATTGGAATGAAAACCTATCGTAAAACATGGTGCAAAACTAGATGCAAAAAGTGGTGCAAAATTAGATACAAAACATGCGATAAAACTTGGTGAAATTTTGAAGGAAAACTTATCATAAAACATGGTGCAAGACTAGATGTAAAAAATGGTGCAAAATAGATGCAAAACATGGCATAAAATTGGGTGCAAAATATGATGGAAAAAAGGATGCAAAATCTGGTGTAAAAAATGATGCAAAAGTAGCACAAAAGAGGATGCTTTAAAAAATGTAAAATAGAGTCAGATTTATCACCAACCTGCTCATCCCAATTAGAAAATTAGTTCACTAAAATATGACGCAACCTCTTCTATTGTATTTCGAATACCTTACCAAAGTCCCTTCATCACCTATTTTGTAAACCAATAGAATCCAAACACCACTGCAATTTCCCTAGAAACATTAGTTTTGTAAATTATTTCTGCATAGTTTTCTTAATTATGGACCTTTTCAAGATCTGTGCAACCTCCATCAATAACCTATCTTACAAATAACTTTATATCAATATTGTTAGTCTTGCTATGATAAGTTGGATTTGTATCCAAACTCTAGCAACATTTTTTTTGTAAATATTTCTGCTTAGTTTTCTTAAGTATGAATCTTTTCAAGATCTATGCCACCTCCATCAATAATCTATCTTACAAAATGACACTTTATATCAATATGCTTAGCCTTAATATGATAGGTTGGATTTGTATCTAAATGCATATCACTTTAACTATCATAGAATACAATTCTATTTTTCATCATTCTTCAAAGTTCACCTAAAAGACCTTTCAACCAAATTGTATATTTGTAAGTATAGACAATAATGTACTCTACCTCTATGGTGGATAAAGAAACTATTTCCTGAAGCTTAAAATTCCAACTAATATATCCCCACACAAGAGTAAAGACATAACCTAAAGTATACCTCCTCTTGTCCAAATCACCTACAAAATTTGAATTTACATAGCCAAAAATATAATCATTACAACCATTAAATATGATGCAATAATCGCAAGTGGCACTAAGATACTGAAGCACTGATTTCATTACCATCCATTGTTCTCTTCCTATATTTTCCATATACTTATTAACAATACCCACTACATGTGGAATATCTAGTCTGGTACATACCATCACATACATCAAACTTCTTACTACATTAGCATATGGTACATGAGACATATAATATTTTTCTTCTTCACTACTAGGACATAAAATTGAAGAAATACTAAAATGGGAAGAAAAATGGAAGCAAAAGGGATATTTACAAGTTTCACATTATTCATCCAAAATTTGTTTATTTATCCTAAATATTTCATATTAAAGGTCCTAACCATCTAAGCCTTCAACCTGTTGATCTCCTCCACTCTTTTGCATGCAACAAAAATATCATCAACACATAACACAAATATAATGAATATATTGATAGGCTCTTCAATTACCTTCTAAATATTTGATGCAAGAGCATCTGGACATAGCTAGCAATGTGAAAGTTTGTTCACATGTTGTGGTTAAACAAGGTTAAATTCATTGACCTGAGTGGTAAAAAGGAAGGTTTTACTGAGAGGGTTGGATATCTAAAGGAATTAGTTATAATTCATTATTGTAATAAGTTAGAGACTGTCGTATTTTAGATTCAGAGATAGAGATTGTTAGCATAGAGCTAGGAGTTAGAGATTTGTTGTTAGATCTATCAAAAATAGAGATTTTGTTAGATTTAGTTAGAGTGTTTATCAATGGATAAAAGAAGGAAAATGTAATGAGCGAGAGGAGGGATAGAGTGAGAGCAGAGAGATAGTGAGTAGATTTGCATTTTTTGAGACAGAGGTCTTTATCTGTGTAATCTGGCCTAAGATCGAGACTCTGTTATGTGTTTATGGTAAATAAATCAGTGTTGCATGCATATTAATATAAACAGCTCGTGGAGGCCTCAAATGCTTATTTTTATCTCTGTAATTGGATGACATTGATGTTGGTCTGTGTTTTTCATATTTATCTTAGAAATATTGTGTTAAAGGTTCGATTAGCAAGTCCATTCCATTGGTTTGGTTCTGTGAGTGGAAACCCCAAAATACACTAGGTATTGGGCACAAAACATAGTCGGATAAAGAATCTGGACTTTAAATTATTATAGGAGGCAAATTTTAACATTATCGGGTCCGTGGAACCCACATAGCATCACCCCCATTGTATTTACTTGTCGTATCACCGAATTCCATTCAGACAGAGAAATCACGCTAAACACTTAGCAGATTCAAGGAAGCGGACTTGAAATTTTATGCAGGGGAGTTTTGGTTCCTATCAAGTCTGACAATAGATCGCATCGTGCAATCAAATCAGTGCATGTCAAAGGCTTGTCCCAAAGCCTTTGCGATACGCGATAGCTGACACATATATCGCATCGGCATGTATGAAGTGGAGCGGCAGAGAGTTAATTGGGTTATTGTAATCGCAATAGATTAGCGATATTGCATTGGACCCTCCACCAAAGGGATAGCACTGAAGTTGTGACCATTGGAACCTCCGATCACTGATACTACGATTCAATCTGAGCTTTCTGATCGACTAGATCTAGATTTGCGGCATAACATATATATTTCTTTAAAAAGTGAAAAAAAGCATT